>JARWCS010183075.1:0-14103 GCA_034783895.1 Geukensia demissa | reverse complement strand
ACAAGAAATTAAAATTATAACAATTGAAAATCACACGTTACACGATTAAAATCGACCAATGAAAACCGTTATACGATGCACGATTTGGACCACACGATACACGTTACACGTTACACGCAAACCACACGCACACGATCCGCACGTTACACGCACAAGATTCACACGTTACACGCACATGATTTACACGTTACACGTTATTTTGGGAACATTTTACGTTCCAGGGGGTGTAAGAGGGAACCTTTTTTTACAGTTTTACTTTTATGTTAAAATTGTTTTAAAATTTTTGTACATTACCTGAATTTGTATGCAAAAACAATTAAAAAAAACTGACATTTTATTTTTTTTGGGATAGGACCATAGCAAGGTAAAGTGGAAAGAAACAATATTTTAATATTGGCTTAAAACAGTATTTCTAACAGAGACTCAAAATTGCATTAAATATTAAAACTGTTTTGATTAGAATTAATATGAAATATGGCATAAAAAATCAATAAATGTCATAATTTTAAGTCAATTTGTGTGTTACATGTGTATGGCCATTTTTACAACTTATCCAAATGGGACAGGGCACCATTAGGCTTTAAACAAAAAAAGGTTGTCAAGGAACTTGGGAAATGGGCAAGGTATTATACCCTGCCAAAAAGCCCTTTTGCAAACTACATGTAGTACTGAAGACTGTTACTAAGATAAAGAATATTTCTTGATCATTATGTTATTTTTTTTAAATGATCTTATGAATATTTTTTTTTTCAAAATGATCTTATGAATATTTTTCTTCAGTTTTTCATAAACTGTATGACTGACCTCAGAATATTTTTCGTGACCTTGCAAATTCTTTTACAATTATAACAAATTTAAAACAGGACACTTTTATACAGTTATAAGGGAAAAAACAAAACATACATTCACCTATCTGTTTCTGAAAGGATTTCCAGATTAAAATCTTCTTTTTTTAATTTCTAAATGCAACATGTACAACTGTTTGCATGTATCAATGTATGTTTTCACCATTTATAAGCTAAGAGCATCTTTTGGAGACTTTATTGAAAGTAGAGCAATTTTGGCACAATTAATTCTGAAGTGATAAAAAGGGAGCGATGGACATTTGCTGGATATGAGTAAGGGAAAAAGCTTTTAATTGGTTGCATTTGCAGCCTGATTATAGTAAACAATTTTTGAAATTCATAATAATATATGTCTGGGAACATGCATTACAAACTGTCTTTTGTTCTCAGTAAAAGCATATAAAAATCGTATAAACTGTCATTTACTTTTAAAATCGTGAAAATTTCAACTGCTAATGTTCTTGATAGGTTTTAAGTTTATTGTCAGCTCCTTAATGTAATATTTTAAATATTTGTTGGTCTGGATGATAGCAGGGAAATCGGAAAACCCGCTGAACCGGAAATGTCATTACTGGGATCTAAGAACCACAACTCGTGTTGAACAATGGCGGGCGGACTTTGTGGATTCGTGTATTATTTTTTAGAAAATATCTTTTATGGTCATTTGCTTTAACTATACGAGGATGATAAGTGCGCCTTCTTAGAGTGGGCTGTTAAAACAAATCGTTTGACTGTTTGGCATTCTTTGAAAATGTCATGAAATTAATTATAGTAATGATATTTTATTTGCACAATAATTGATGTCAGCGGTTGTTTTGAATATAATTAAAAGTTGCTGAAGTGTGTATTTGATGCGCTAAATAACACGTTTATTACGATTTCTTCGTTTACCATGAGACCTACTTTTTCATGTTCTTTTGTCACAATATATCCATGATGTCAATAGAAGAAGTTTAAGATATATTTGTGTTGACCATTTTATTATCATTAAGATGGAAAGGATAAGCCGTCTGTAGCCTTTTTATCCAGTCCAACTCACGGATTTCCAGTGTATTTTCAAAATGTCTATGTTACTGTCCTCGTTGTTTTAGGACAACTTCGAGAGGTTGGACTGTTATATTTTTAAGATTATGATCGTGTTTGCGAGCATTCATTAGAAAGGTATCTTCTTTTTGCATGTCTTTGTTTAGTATATTTATTGTGATTCTGATATTCTCTAGTAGAATTGCGTGAATTTCTGTGTGATGTTTTTAGTTCGTATGTTACTACTTTTGATTTTTCCCTTTTTTAACTCGTCGGGGAAAGGTTGGGATCCCACAACTGATTTAACCCCACCTAATTTATGTCTCATGATCATGTGTCTGTCAGAATTTGTGGTCATAGTTTTGAAGTTGTGTTAAATGCTTCATAACATGAACTTTTTGATTTTGATATTATTCTAGTAAGAGGAGTATCATTTTACGTATACACGTGTTATTATTTTAGGGGTGATGTAGAATTCTCACAGATTTTCTTAATGTTAAGTTGAAATAGGCAAAAAGATTGTAATCCAGACCTGATACAAAACATTTTTTTAGTTTTTTCAATACCCTTGATTGAGTATTAGCGGATTGGAAAATGAGCAATGCAGCGGGTGTCTTTTAAAGTGACAGGCGGACCACCTGAGTTCACCCTGGATTACTCATGGGGTCCGCACTGTTCATAGATATACATCCTCTTTTAGTCTGTTTTGCTTATAAGCTTGTTCTCGAGATTGTCTGTCGATTTTTCACCTTTGGTCTCAACTCTCGGTTTTCCCTTGTGTTTTTTTTTAACTGAAACGAATAAAGATATACCGAATCGTTAAAAAAAACATGCATTTTTTCTGCTTTTATTTATCATATAAAAATAGCTTTCTCCGGAAAAACCTAAGCAAACCAACGCTTGAAAAGTAATGACAAAATATGTTATATGCGTAAACCTGAAAAAAAAAATACATTATTTTAGGGTCTGTCATATTCGTTGTGAAAATAAGAAGGGTCTAAAACCAATTGAAAATCTCTTTATATGTTTCTTAGCATGACTTATGTAGCTTAATTCCGAAAAACAAGTTCGTTACATTCGATAAGTAAATCTAACTGGGTGTTCGTCTCACATGTATCAGAAGACGAGGACTTGACAGTTAGGGTTTCCTGCATCAAGTGCATTAATGTACGTTTCATGAACTGAGTCTCTCACGTTGTGGTTATTCTCTCTTGAAACAATCAATAAATCTGAAAGTGGAATTTAGAAAGATAGTTAACTATCGTGCCGGCAACAGAATTGGGTGTTAAAAATATCCAAGTAGTCGGCGTTTGTCCTGTGCTCATGTGAAAATTGTTGATTTTTGTGAACAATTAAAGTTCTGACAATGTCTACGTTTTTGCATTTCTGTTACCTTCAAGCTTATTTTAACTTACATTACGTATAAATATATGCCAATAGATACAAAACCTATCAAAATATTTGTCATTTTACTAAATTCACAAATCCTGTGAGCAAAAATAGTTAAAATGGAAAACGACAAAATGTTCAAATTTTCCAAATGAGTGGAGAAAAACTAAGAACACGTATAAAAAATCCGAAATATACAAAAGTTACCGGAATCTTTTTTATATTGCATTTTATATAATTTGTACAAATTTCTTCAAGGGATTATTTCTAAATTGGTAAAAAGTGAGAGACTCAGTTTATGAAACGTACATCGGACCTTATACAGTATTAAAATGAATTAACTGAAAAAATTCTTATTATGACTTGTAGTTGGTCGCAAAGTAGCTCAAAATATTCTGGTCGTTAAAGAAGTCCCCACCACCCATTTCTCCTCCACGCATCCAAAAGCAATCCTATATTTGTATAAATACTCATGTTATCAATGAATAGATACACGACAGTTAACTATGTTAACATGAAAAACATAGGACTTATACATTTAATGTTACTGTATTTATAGATCTTTATTACATTGTTTGACGTACGTGTCTGATGGTAATATTAAAGGTTGCAAGGCAAGAGCATGTGACCAGCACCTATCTTAGGGATTTAATCCCGTAAACACGAAAGGAATCTCATGCTTATTTTAAATATTCCTGTTACTTGACCAATTAGTGACTAATGATAGGACGGATTATCCCATCTTAATTGAAAATAGTACAAATGATTCTCTCTGTTAAGCGTTTATTCGAGGAGCCGCATGCACGAGGTCTTCATTTAGCCTTTTTCAACGTTAGAAATAAATATCACGGTTTTTCTGAGAGGCGACAAAATGGTTCGAAAGAATGAACTTTAAAGAATTTTTTAAGGATAACCAACTTTCCAAATGCTATTTTTAACAAAAAAAACTTGCCAGCTCATTTTTCCATTATTTAAAAAAACTGAAGTGGACCTTAGTCGTTTCGGTGTAAGGGAGGTCTTCCGAGGCTGTCCATGTTATACCCAGGCAGTGGGTGGCACATGCAAAATTTTGTTCTGAAGTAAAATTGCTCCATTTGATATCAAAAACGTTTGTTTTTTTAAGAAATGGGCGTTGATAAATGGATTACTGCAATAGTTTAATAAATTACATCAAAATCTATGAAATAAAGGGAGAAAGGTCTGAAAAATAAATATAATTTAGTTGCTTTGTTAGGGATGTTTGAAAACATATTGTGAGTCATTCCTTCTTCAAACAGAAAAAACCATATTCTTTGAGACTTCTACATGAGGTCAACATTACTTTGGAACAAAAATATTTTGACGATGTGCCATCCATATCAAACGATTTGCCTGCTTTGTCCATGGACATTCTCGTAAAGGAATAGCCTCTAAGCGGAGAAAGTGAACAGTCTGCCTTTAAGTTCACCCGCAACGTCACAGGAGAAGCTCCATCTTCTACTGTAGAACGGATATTCCATACCAAGTGTCGATTGTAAAATGTCGAGAGAGGCTTCGAAACGTACCGAGTAGTTGTCCAACACAAACCTATTGGAACTTATCAGTTTCTGTGCTCTTTGAAATAAACATTGATTCTCTGACAATGATTTACATCAAAAGTAATTAATCATATTTTCTTATTTTTTGTCCTGCAGGTTGTCCGTATTTTTTATTTTTGGCATTTGCACAATATCTTGTTTTCTTTGGCCATTAATGCTATTTTTACGCTTAATCCAGCCAAACATGTTTTGATTGAAGTCTTATCTTTAGAAAACTTTGTTATCAATTGTGTTTGTATTTGCAACTAGAACTCAGAAACAGAAAGTTCTTTTTCGAGGTTGGTACATTTTGTTGTTTCTTGCTACATTTGTATTTGTCTGCGTAAAATGTGCCAACCTCATTTGTTAAATCTTATGCAGTTGGTTTTTTATGTTGTTTCGTCACACCATCGTCCCAGGTTTAGGTATGGGTTGTGTTTAATTCCGCAATATACTAAATGTGCCTGTCCCAACACAGGCACCTGAAATCCGGTGTTTTTATGTTGAAGCTTTACTTGATTTACATTGTATGAACTATTTAATATGGTTTCATAAGAAAGAATGTTAACCCCAAAATCCAGTCTTATTCTCCCAACAACTATTCTGACGATGAACAACTGGCTTGTTCCTCATGGTATGTGAAAAAAAAAAGAAAAACGGCAATATCTCAAACAAATCTTTTATTATATAAAATCTATAAACTATTCATGATTGATTAGGTAAAATTCGGACATTTCCGAACTCCCGTCTTGTCATAATAATTAGTAGGTCCCACAATGCAAACGCTTAACCTTTAGCATTTTTCGCATCTGGACAACTCGGACTTAACATAAAAAGTCACCGTGGGCAACCAAAAAAAAAGATTAGACTACAATTAATTCGGCTTTCAATAATTAAAACAACAAATATCTTAAATGCAGAAAAGTTTTCGAAAATGATATGGAATATCGAAATAACACATATCCTAATATTGCAGGTCAAAAGTGTTTCCTTTTTTGTCCAAGTCTCTTATTTGTTTCTTTGTTTTGATTAAAATGTACGTCAATATTGTTGTTCCTGCTGCCAAAGCTGCAAGTAATATAACCAAAAATGTTGTTAACAAAACAACAGATTTGGATTTGAAGCAGTTTTCTCCCGTTGATGAGTATGCTTCACTCGATGATGCCTGTGTTGGACCTTTATAAAAAGCAAAGAATCATTAATACAACTTTAATCACAAAGCGTTTTGAGATTTACACAACTGTTTCATTGATCGTGATGTGTTGTGGTATTAAGTTTTGTAACATTTATTGCATCCATTGGAATATATCAACTTTAAAACGACAGCTTCATTTTAACCTTTACAAGGAAGTATTATTTTTTCCAATTCTTCTGCAATTTTATGTATGTAACGTTATTATAACAATGGTTATCACCACGTGTTATCAAACGTATTAGACTGCTGATTAATGATGTTCGCTACTCATGTTCATCCATTTTGATCCGATTTTCGAACTGCTCTAGTTTTATCCATTTCATATTTTTTACCTGTGATCTCAACTTTTCCTTTTATATTATTTCATTAAACATGATGCCATTTGAAGAGTTTTTATGAAATTCTTCTTATTTCTTTTTGGGAAGTCATATGCTGTCTTTTCAGTATTTTTGTCCATATGATGTTTATTTTTAAAACGATCACGGCAAATGGCGGATTGTTCTATCAGTTAAAAGCGTAAATGTTTCTGTTGTTAAACTAAGATAATTCTTACTACCATCCGTATGTTGATATGCAAACATGCTTACTATGTTAATTTTTCTAATTCCTGTGCGATAGCCACGCATCTTAATCGTTTAATATAGTAGAGTGTATAAACCCTAAAAAAACGTCTAATAAAGGAAATTAATATACTGGCGTGAATACACAGTCAAACTTTTGTTTAATTGAAGAAAAGGGCTAGTTCTAACATTTCTTAGTTGTCGTTAAGAAGTCATCTGGTCACATTTCTGTTATTTGTATTAATTATGTACTTTTTTGCAAATTCACGCTTCAACGTCACTGTCTTAATATACAGTAGTAGTATAGTCTTCTCCATGGGGTATAAAAATCTTAAACAATGATCTTCCTAATTCGAATTTTGGAAAATGTGAACGAATGATTTCCGAAATGATTTTTTAAAATTAATTATAAGATATTTGTTCTGTCAACTGAAGTGGTCTATTTGAATGTTTTCTGTGTTATAAGTGCATGATAAGGCGTTTTAGATGATTTTTATATGCCAGTCTACTCAGGGAAATTATACCGACCGTCCGCATATTAATTCATCACAACATGTCCAACCAACAAAAAAGAATCACCAACTTAGGTATGAGATGTCAAAAATATTTTAATTGAAAGTAAACAAAGGTGTTTCGGTTAATTTAAAGCAAAAAAAAAAAAAAAAAAAAAAAAAAAAACAAATCTTATGTTTAATACAAGACCATGTAAACGTTATAAGAAGAATGAAATGTGATTTCTTTTACAAAAAATATTTTGAGGTAAAAGTTGGTAATTACATTTTTTTTCAGCATTGATCGGACACCTTCTGTTGCAATAATATGCAGACAGTAGGATTCATTTCCGTGAAAACAGCATCGAAAATCACGTAAAAGGCCATAAATAGCACGTATTACAATGAAAACATTCAAATTGACCACTTCCATTGACAGACATCATTCAATGTATTTTAAAAACATATTGGTACTCATATATATATTTTTCAGATTTTGAATTCAGAAGACTTTATACTCCTAGTCTTTTTTGTTTCATGGTAAGCTTTTAAAATCAGCAACATTGTCAGATTTCAATAGATTGTACGCTCAGAACATTCAATGTTTTTTAAACATGCAGAAATCTTTTCTAATATTGTATATTTAAAAGACACAATCAAGACAGTAACGTTAAAATGTGAATTTTGGAAAAAAGAATTAAGGGTATAGTAACAATTTATACAAACAACAGACATTTGACAAGATGACTTCTTTACGACAAATAAGAAATGCCAAAAACAAACCCATTTCTTCAACTTGAACACAAGTTTGGCTGTGTATTAAGCCGATATATCAAACTCCTTAATGAGACGTCTTTTTCGGGTTCAGACACACTACTTAACAAAATCATATCATGTTTATTATGATTAGCAACGCCACGTGCAGTTAAGCGGACTTTCAATGACAACGTGACTTTTCGACAGGGGTTTTCAGAAATATTTAACTTAAAACTCAAAACGAGAAACAGCATCCTGCATTTTTAAAACATTCAGAAGAAAAAACTGAAGGTTTAACTATATTAATTGCAAATAAATACGATGATCAAAGGCTACCAATTTTCTTTTTCATCAATTTTAATACCAGTGTGTGACAATCGAAATTACATATTACATTTTAATGTCGTTTAAGCTCGCCACGTGTAGTATGTATATTCTTTTTCATTTTTCAAATGAATTAGAGGAGAACCAAAAACCGTACCATTAGTAGTTTATTATCTCCTTTTTACAAATTCGGTCGTTAAACTTTGACTATTTCACTGTCCCATTTATAGAAATTTGATATTTTAACTGAAAATATTGCTAGATTCTTTTTTTTCTTAATCATATTGCTGATGAAACTGACAAGACTTTGTTAAAGGAAAAATGTTCGAAGAACAACTTTGCAATTCTAACAGTCATCTTATTAATTTAACTTACCACTTTGTGAAATTGATGACTGCATGTTTCCCGTTCCAAAACCAAAGTTGTGAATAACATGTGTTATTTTTGTTGATGTCGTAAGTGCTCCTCCTGATAAGATATTTTTAGTTAATGGTGCTGACGTTGATGCTCGTTGTAGCTGTATCGTTTTTGGCCTAGCTGGGTTTGTCGGATTTATTGTTGTACGTGGCTTTGCAGTGGTTGTAGGAGATACAGTTGTACGGAGATGTGTAGTAGTTGGTGCAGTTGTTGTCTCTGGAAGTGAATGTAAATATATATTACAACAAAACATAATATGTACGTTTACAAACAAAAGGTAACAATGTAATTTTATATTACGACATATTTTATCATATAATATTTTATTAACATCAGTTAAACTATAGAATATTTCAACGGTTTGATGATATGAAAAAAAATTTAAACACAAAATATATTTACCTATTACACAAAATTGTCCTTTCAGTTTTAAACCTTTAGTACAAACGCATTCAATATTCTGTGTTGATCCAATTCTTGAGCAGGTCTGGTTTCCACGGCATGGATTGGGACTGCATGGATCAGTTGGTAAATCTGAAACCGTAAAATATCAAATACTTTAATAAAGTTCTAAAACAATGAAAAAAAGTTTTCTGAATACGTTTTTAATTTGTACATTTTTGCCACTGTGGAATATCATTAACGTTTAATATTTTCAATTAATGTTCATATATTATATCACAATCCAACTTACCCCATGCTATTAGTGTTATACATCTCGTGACGCTGGTATGCCTTAAAATAAAATTAATATTGAGAACAGTAAAAAAAACATCCAAAAATGGTTTACAAATACTATTTTGAGAATACGATTTAATAATTTAAAAGAATTCTAATTAATTAAGAAAAAGCAGGGATAAAGTCACACTAGAATAATCATAAAAAATTAACACATCTCAATTTTTTTTATGACATTTCATGTGCGACTTACGGTTTTTCAAATATTTACAAGAGCTTTGTACAATTTTAAGGACAAGTTTTAAACATGCAATCAGTAATCTAATTGGCACAAACTGTACACCCTTACCAGAAGAAATAATATAAGGATAACTAAAAAAATACTAAGACATAATATATAACGTTCATTTTTATCAATCTTAATACTGATGATGTTTGTTTTTCATTGAAATATAGATAATCTCAAACATAGATACCCAACCTAACCGAACTAGTATTAAGAAAAACTACAAACACCAATCAATCTGGTTTACACTTTGATTAATTCCTCGGTATATACCAAGATAGTAAACTAATTTATAAGATTTCAGACGAACGGTTTATTTCAAATTTACTAATGTAAATTTCCACAACTGGTGGGGCATAATTCCTTTCTCTCCTGTCTGTGAGTTTTATGTTTCTCAGTTGGTCAGTGTACCTGATTCAAGTGTCAGAATTTTCTGAACACATGGTTGCTGTTGTTGTCAACAAGGAAAAATGGAATCTAGCTTGAACTTCCCCATTCTAGAATTTTATGGTCGCTATCATTTATTGGTTGATACCTTTTGTCTTAGTGTATTTAAGGTAGTTGAAGACCTGTTGCATTCAACTTAAATATAAGGGGAACCTCTTTTCGGATTGATGTAAACACGTATTAGAGTTATACAGAATATTACATCACCAAATATGCAAGACGAGAAAATCTCAGACACACGAGATTTTTCGTCTTGCAACAAATGCGTGTAGCTTGTCTTCCACCCCCACTTGTCAGAGAAAGAAATTTCGACCCGTCAAAAACATGGGTACCACTGTCCCAGATGTAAGAACAGATAAATCTGGACCCGTCAGAATCATAGATTCCATGGTGCGAGAAAAAAGATTCCAAAACAGATGCCGCGCGCAGGACAGTAGAGCTTACCCTTTTTAGAGCACCTCGCGTTAATCATGTTTACATAAAAAGTTTGTAAAATCCAAGCTTTTTGTTTCTGTTTTCCTTTTCGGATCTTTTTTTTTTTTGAAAACAAGACTAGCCATTATATTTTTGATAGTTGAAGAAGAATCACAGGATCTGATGTTGACTAAAAATTTCAGGATTGATGGATACTATAGAGTAATTATCTTTAGAGAAATAATTTTCTTATCTTAGCTATTCAGTCAATATCCTTAGATTTAGATACAGAGTAGGATATCATTGTGAAAGATTTTAAATTAAAAAAAAAGACTTAACTCGAAACTAAACAAAAAAGAAGCACGATACAAGATGAAAAGAAGCACACGTAGTCTTTATGTAAAGTCATAACTATATTACTCGTCATTCTCGGTAGTTGTCGATCCCTGTAGTCTTCATACAAAATTTATGTTCGGATATATAGGTAGTTTACATATAACCAGGATTTTGTTTAAAAAAATCATCTGAGGTCATTTCTGATCAGATTTTGATAAGTTTTATACCAATATTCATTAAAAGTTGCTATAGTTTCGTCGACTACTTGAAACCATTCTTGCGTAAAACCTTTCAAGAATTCACACTTTTTAGCGGACTGTTTTTAAATAGTGTTCTGTGGGCGCAAAAATAAAATTTGATTTAGATGTTTTGTTTTTTATTATTATTATTATTATAATAGCACTTATTCTCTTGAACAACTACATGTGACAAAACTGTTGATAATTTTAAAATAACTGAGAAAATTTTTATTCGATCAGGATTCTGTCGAAAGGAATGGCAGAGGGTGCTGTATAGGACTAAGTTCTTGTGGCTATCAAATATGTACTTGACTTTCTACAATATTAATTCATATTGTAATCTGACACAGTTATTGTTTGCCTGTAAAATAATTCTGTCTTATTAAATATAAATCCGCTTTTTTTAAATTTTGAAAATCATTCCAAATGCATGGAATGCGTTTGGGATGATTTTTATAACGACTTTGGGTGCTCTTACCGAAAAACACCAGTTAGACTGGGGATTTAAATGCAATATTTGTTTTCGCTTAAGATTTCATAGGAAATTCTACGGACAAAACCACCTTATCATATCTAATATTAGATGCTTCCTTATAGTACGAGAATATTATTCATTCTTATTTACCCGGAACCATCTTCTGCCATTCCACATACAACGTGACTTCCTTGGTCCTTTGTTGTAGGTGTCCAAGACAGCTCCCAGTAAACAACTCCGGCTCTGTTAGGATCATTTATGGGTCCTTTTAATGTCATTCCCGCTGGTCTTGTAAGACTTAATTTTGTGACACTGACAACAGAAATAACACACGTAAGCTGATGTAAATGAGTTTTCTCAAATTATGTGTACATTCTGCTCTTCGCAACTTCTTTGACGAAGAAATCTTGTATTAAGAATGTCAAAAAAATACTGTGGGACATTTGTAAGCATATAAAAGAACAAAGAAAAGAATCTTCCCAGATTCGTTACTTTTATATTTTTTAATTAGACGTTATCATTTCACTAAATAATATAAGTTTCTGTAAATTGGTGGTTAAGGTGGATTTAATATGTACAGCATGTATCCTTTTGTTATTTTTTTCAATTATCGTATGGCTTTATTAAATAGTCTTGAATTTATCATACCTTTCTTTCTTATTCAATAAGTTGGCTGCATAAATCTTTTGTTTGAAATCTTTTCCTGCCGGTATAGATATTACACTTCCTTCCTTTGGTGTGGGACTGACAAATTCCGGGTTCCAATTGCATGGTGTTGGCTTTCCTACCAGATGGATCAAAAACTAAAAAGAAAACCATGTCTAAAGTCAAGTCATCAAAATGCTTTTTACAATGTTTTTTTTCAATTATGCAAAGGATTAGCTGAGAATTTTTTTTCCTATAATTTCTTAACTTAAACGTCCATTACATTATCCTATCTTTAACAGATGAAACATTTTATTGGTATTCTTCAACTCTAAGTTATATACTATTTTAAAGCCGTTTCATATTGTTTTAATACTAATAACTTTGTTAATGCATTATTAAATGAAAGGTTACTATAGGCAAAATTAGTAAAATTTAATGGATAATGAAATGTTTGCAGATGTTGGTTAAGTAGACAGCTCGACTTTACTTATTTCCATAAAAAATTTATTGTTTTAATGTTTTTTTCGTGCAAACTTTTTGGATACAAATGTTGTTCAATAAACTTTACCTGTAGAGGAACTTGTGACAAAGGTGTAGTCTCATTGTATACTTCATTTCCGACGTGTATTGTTTTCTTAGGAAAGTCTTCAAATGTTAATGCCACGGCATACCATCCGTCTTCCACATACTGGCTTGATTGAGTGGCATTAAATTTGAGTGTACACGTGTCCTTAAATAGAATGAAAACAGTGTGTGACAGTTCTTGCATTAATCTGAGTTTGACTCTTCAACTGTTTTAATATTGTAATGTGGTGACAAAATATAGTTGAATGCATAGACGTATCAACGACGGAGACACATCATGTATTTTATTATAAGATATATAATGTTATTTTAGTTTATTTGTGGCCATCATGCCACGCGTACTGGTATTCAGAGAGAGAGATCAAGATCAAAAATATATAAAAAATTTCTGTCAAATAAAACGCAAGATGTACAAACGATATCAAGTTGTCCATGAGACAGCCAACCGCCAGATGACATTCGAATTTAAACTTAAAAAATCATGACAATCGACCTAATTTATTGGAAAAATGGTGAACGAAATTAATGAATGACTATTTAAACAGTTACAACCACTGGACTACAGGTTTTAGAATTAAGAATTTAGAATTTTCTGTCAAATATCAGCCAGGTAATTCTTACCTCATCTAACACGGCATCAGGAACTGCATGACAAACACTATCACATTCCTTACCACGCGCCCATCGACATTTTACGAGATCTCCATTCGGGTCATACATAGGTAGTTGTAATTCGTGATAACAGGAAAACTGTAGCCTAAAACAATTTCATACTGTATATAATCTATAATGGACTGTCCACCATTTAACATTGGCATCAAATGATATTCAGTCATTTTTGGAACATCTGATCTTTTCCCGTAAACTAGATAAACTAAACAAAAATATTAACCAGATTGCCAAAGATCTTGGAGTCAAACTTATAATTGGTATGAAAAAAATGATTCGATATCATTCATTATTATCAGTGTAAAACATTACATTAAATGCTGGTTGATTTTTTTCTTTGCGACTATAAACATGATAAACGTAGTAAATTTCAGTTTTAATTTATTAAAAATCTACATAATATATTAATATTTACGCGTAAAGTGGTTTACTAGCAGTAATTGGACTGGAATTTGTCGAGTTAATATCGTCTCTGAATCGTAAATCTATGGTTGTTTGAACATTCCATCCATTTGGAGATCCAAAATTTAGATTCATCCACATGGCACCAGAATAACTACAACATAAAGAGTTTTCTTAAATAGTCGGAAAAAGAATCAGTCTATGTGTCTCTAAAATTTTGTTTATTATAGACTGACTTCGCATTAGATATTTATATTGGTGTCAAAACACTAGTTAAAACTCACACTTCGAAAAAAAGCCGTGAAAAAGTCTAACAGCACATATGTAAGCACATAAAGTTTGTTTTACTTTAAATAAATATTTCTAAA
>JARWCS010182967.1:0-14103 GCA_034783895.1 Geukensia demissa | reverse complement strand
TGCCACTAGTGGAGCAGGAGTTGCTTACCCTTCCGGAGCACCTGAACTCACCCTAGTTTTTGTAGAGTTCGTGTTACTTCAGCTTTAGTTTTCAGTGTAGTGTTGTGTGTTCTATGTTTGTCTTTCGTTTCTTTTTGTTGGCCATGGTCTTGTTTGTCTTCCGATTTAACGATTTATCAGCATATTAGCAGTCTCGGTGATACCACTCAGTAAGACCCTAATTTCAAAGCCTGAAAAAATATTGGACCACTCTGTCTCCCTCATATAAACACCATCGAAGTTGCACATTAGTAAGACTCTTATTGTCAAAGCCGGTATAGAATCAATGTTCAAAACACAAAACTGTTTTAAAATTGAATAAAAGTGAGCAGTGATATAGTTATTATACAGCTGGTACAAAGACAGATCATGTTTTACTTGTAAGTAGGATAAGTGGCAAGACTGTCTGCAAGACAGACATCCAACAAATAACAGTCGTAATTAAACTACTACAGGTCCCATTACAGTTGCATTCTAACAAATATGCCTCTTATCTATAGTTTTAAAACATATTACATCCCTTTACCTGTCGATGATTGAGTAGTTATATTTTTTTTCTTTTTTTGGAGGGGCAGTTGCTTGTGTGTAAAAGGAAACTTCAAGTATACATGTATATCAAACTGTTAATATAGAAATTCATAATCTCAGTGGATCATGTTGCTCATGTTTGTCTTTTTTAATTTCATTTGTCAACACTAATATTAATATATGATATTTTACTATATTTATGAATTAAATTAAAATTACTATTATGATACGAACAGTGACAACCAAATCCCATTACTATACTTTAACTTACCTTTACGTCATAGACGTAATAAGATGACATCTGGGGAAGTACACCCTTAATTTAATAAAAAGCCCTGAATTGAGTCTTATTTCTTTTTCAATAATGAATCGTAGTCCATACCATAAAGGAAGCTGAGTTTATTGGATCCAAACTTCCGCCCTTTTTTGTTTTAATTCTCTCGCGCCTGTCTTTTAAATATTATCGTTTTAAATCACTCAGATAAGTTTAAAATATTTTTTTGAATTTTTTTAAAGTTTGTCAACTAGATTATTTATTCAATACATACGATGTTAGACAATTTTTTGTTTTTATTGACAAACGCAGGAAGTAATTTTTTAACCAAAATCAGAGCAAGAACAATTATTTAAAAAAAAAATGTTGCACAATCTCCACCCTCCGACAAAACCCAAACGGCAGCAGTAACCTTCCTGGCGATAAACAAGTACAACAGGTCCAATCAGTCAGGGTCTAGTCTTGATAATTGGAGATGCAATGATGATAGAAGGTTAGGCGTGTAATGTGTAAGGTATAACAACAATGTTTTCATAAATATTAAGGTATTAAATTAAATTTCTATTATAATCAGATAAGTTGAGATTGTTGTCAACCAAATCTGAGAACTTTAACTGATATCACCGTTAGGTTTGAGATTATGTCGGTTTCAAAGGATTCCGAAAAAAGACTGAAAGTCTGTTCGCTAACACCAAACAAACACAAAACCTCATAATTTTAACAATTTTAGTTAAAGTACAATGAAAAAGAATAAGTCAATGAATCTATTCTTTTGACAGAAAGGAAGAAATGAAAATTAAATGATTTTGCATGGAGCCAAGAGGATTTCTCTTCATTGTGTCAAAATATTTCAGCCCATATTAAGTTGTACAATTCAGTAATATTAAGAAACAATGCAACCTGCAGTACCAACAGATGGTACAATACGCAAATCCAAATTCTTTTTTAAAATAATATTACGGAATTTTCCTTGTGCTGTGTGGAAGTCGCAGGGAGCTTCGAATGCTCTTATCTATTTTCGGGTACTGGAATGAATGTTGAAAAGATACAGTTAATTATAACTTGTGAAATTCCCTGATTAATTTATGTCATAACTGTATATTTCATTTTGTTCCATGATTGTTACTAGAAATTAATAAAGTTTTACTGGTCTTCCTATTTTTGGTCCTTAGTGTGTTTGATGAAGGTAAATTATATACAGAAACGCGCTTTATACGCAATAAATTTGGCTTTTGAATTTTTTCTTATGAAGGTATGTAAGAAGTCAATCGTTTTTTCTGGCATATATTGCATATTCTTTCTTTTAAATGTTGACTGTGACCACGACATATAGTGCTCTCTCCTTTTTGCAAAAAGTTTCATAATTTTCTTTCTTCTGTCGAGTTATATTTTCAAACTTTATTTCTAATGTGGTAAAATTCAGAGGAAAATAGTTTCGCATTCAAAAAAGAAGGAAGTGTTAGCTAAAGCTTTCCGATAAGACTGTAGATTATAATTTTATTAGGGGAAGACAATCATAACTGAATATATTAAGGCGTTTTGGGCGTTAGAGGGTACAATTGATAACGGTACGGTAAGGAGAGTATAGAGGGCACTTAGCTCGTAGATAATACTAATAGATTTATGTATTACTTATAAGATAGACAAAGTCAATAGTCAATAGATGATTTACTACCGCCTTTATTCTTAACCAAACATCTTAATAGCCGGCTTGATAACGTTCAATGTACAAAGATAATTATTATACTTCTTTTCTCCGTTAATTGTTCTACTTGAAGGTTTTATTCCACATTTAAATAGTTCAGGACAATTTATTTGAATGATAATGGCAGTTTTAATGTTTTGACACAATAGTTTTATTACTGACGAAATAAATGCAGAACATTGTGAAGGACTCATAATCCAAGCTCGAGAGAAAATTCATTCACCTCCGGTTCTAAAAAAAATGCCCCGTTTCACTGATAGTTATGAGATTTTATAATATATGGGTAATACAGTGATGTGATAGTGCTGTATGTAATTTCTGATCAGAATTTTGGTAAATTTTAAGCCCGGCTTTGGTCAGGTTTCTGGAAATAAGGTATCTACTTCTGGTTATATATGTTGATTTTGTGCAATCGTTTCCGAGGGTTAAACAAAATTTCAAGTCATTAAAAAAAAAAAAAAAAAACTTAATGATAATTACGAGAAACAAGCAGATGTAGAAAATATCGTACAATAATGAAATGATCAGAAGTGTACTTAATATAAAATTTGTCACGACTCAAGTAATATTATATTAAAAAGGGTTCGAAAATACATATTAACTTATATTATATAAATATAGTAAATTTCATTATGCACTAAGATACCAAATAGAACGAGAAATAACATACAGTTATTAACATGGTGGTAAGAAAATGAAGCAAGAGACATACAAACATTCCAGCATTATCCTTTGATCAAAATGAAGTTGTAGATGGAAATAAGCATTTTTTGCAGCTTATTGTTGCAAGAAATAATGTTATTTTTATATATTTTCATCAACGGACGAAATTTAAAGTGGGGGAAGGACTATATATATTAAAAGGTTATAACGAAAATATTATGGTACACTGTTGACCGTATTCAATTAAGTAGTAAAAGGTCAATATATTGATATGGATTTCATTTTTTTTGTCTGTTTTCCAATTATAAACAGTAACAGGCAACAAAAATACGAAAAAAATATATGTCTTTCTTTTTCTAAAAAAAAAAAAATTGGTATAGGGAGAATAAATTTGCACGTGTTTTGGACTCTTAAAATCCACCCGATCAGTTATAATCTAATGATGATATATTCGTTTATAACACACCAAAATGTTGGTGCTTTTCTTACAAGAATTTTAACAGACGATTTCAACCATACCGTAAGACAAGGATACACTAATAGGATGTGAAGGTATTTACAAAACAGGAATAAGATAGATATATTTACTATACTTATATTTTCATAAAGATACATAGTTCAATTAATACTGCAAAAAGCAAACGTCTCCTTAATTTAATACAGCTCACGAATTTTGGTCCAAGTTTGTTTGGCATACAAAATAGAATAATTTAAAGAGCTAAAGAAAAATGTGTGAGTGTATATGATTAAATATTTGCTTCGAAAATGTCGTTTGATAAATAATCAGACCCGAAAAAGTAAGTTTTTATCTAATGAAGATGTACGATGTAAATAACGAACAGCGGCTCCGGAATAATAATGGGAATTTCAGTTTTAAGTTTTCGGTGAAATGTTTTGTTGGACATTTATTTCCTTATTACACGAATGGTTTATCATCAGAAGTCCGATTTCCTTTCTCTATTGTCAACATTAATTACTTTATTTCCTCTGGTTATACATAAAACTGAAGATATAAATTACGTTTCCTGTATTTAGGAAGCTGATTCGCAAAAATAGTTTTATTCGCGGAAATTTAAGGTCAACGTTCACGGCGCTTTGTGCTTAATACGTCCATGACGGTTATCATTTTATAATAAGTTTATATTTATTTTTTGTTGACGTAAAAATGGGTATTTCTGTATAAATATATAATTACTATTAGTTTTGCAATATAACATATTGACTGTAGTTCTATTAGTTTGAATTCAGTGACTTTGATATTTTTTTCAAATACCCTTCTTGTAATATTTTAATATCTTACAAAAGAAAATACTTGAAATTAGAATGTTGCTACCTGTCTCGGCCTTTTTGTTGGCATCGCAGTGGACTGAAAACCCTTGACATTGGGAAATGATAGGAGGAGATGATGCATACCACTGTAGTGAATCCAAAACATGCAGCAGATCGAACACGCTACAAAAATTTGGCATTACAAAAAAGCGTTGTGTCGGAAAATGGCTTTTAAAAAATTCTCGGAGAAGAGAAAAAAAATCGTGGAGAAGGTTAAAAAAAATTCCCGAAACGCACAGCAGTAGGGATGCGACGTTTTTTTATTCAGTTTGCCGTTAAAGTAACTCTAAAATTAATTTTTTCGAGCATAAAATATTTCTGTACATTCACGAATGCAGACTATTAGTCTCATTTTTATCATTACAAGAAATTTTATAAACTGAACTAAAAGTGTTCATATTTTAAAACGTGAAAACAGTAAATTTTGAATTAATCAGGAACGAAAGATGGGATAAATGTTCGGGCACAGTTTGTACAAAAATGATATGTATATTGCTGTAACAGCAATCGCACATGTATAAAACATTAACAATTTCCACAAACTGTATAAACACATGTATAAAACTGATTAAAATTCCCTTAGTAAAATAATCAGCTGTAAGTTGATAAAGATTGAATCAACTGATTTTATTTTTTACAAGAAAGTCAGACCTATAGGACTTTCGTCCATTGAATACGTAGAAATATTCGGAAAATCAGCATTTAATTCAAATTCGGACAAAGAGTGAAGGTATGAAAACAAAAACACAAAGGAATATAATATAAAAACTAAAAAACTTGGTAGTATTTTTCTCCAAATACAGTATTTTTCCATTGTAATATTTCAAATTCTAATTAAAGTTTTCCTTTAAATTAAAAAAAAAAATCATTTTATTTAAATTTTGTCAAACAATTCCATATGTTTTTCTCGTAGTTGGAGTTCGGTCATTCTTAAATTTTACCCATATTTTTCCCATTTTCATATTTACAACATGTAAATGCGTACATTCTTACGAAAGAAATTTAGAAGAACTTGCTCCCAACAATATTCATGTATCTTACAAAAAAAAAAAAAAAGAGAGAAAGAACTAAACTTACATTACCTTTAACAATACAGACTGCTACGAAAGCGAAAGTGGTCCGGAGCAGAACATTAGTAAATTAGTGTTACAGAGGAGTAAGTATCCCGTTACTATTTTAAACAAAGAATCTATCCTCATTTTAACATTTTATATGTTGACTAGAAGACGTGCATAAAATTGACCTATTCCTAACGGTGACCGGAATATAGATTATATGTGTTATTTAATAGAAAGAATGTAGAATATGTTATGAATTTGATATTTTCCGGCAATGTACATGTACTGTTTTTATCCTGTAATTCTTAAAAGGTAGATAAATTGTTGAATCGTTTCATCATTTCTACATTTCTTAAAAACGCGGACGTGTTTGAAGACACCAGTCAGCTGGTTTCCGAATCTAATATTCCGGCTCGCTCATAATGCGTTGGGATAAACAGGAGACAATATTATGCTACTGTACGAATATCACTTTGCAATATTCGTCACTCGTATTTGTATAATGAAAGGCTAAATTGCAGGATAATATAGAATATATTCCAGAAAGACACGATCCACACCTTAAAAACGTTTATAGCAAATATTAAAAAAAACTAAATTTTAACTGCATGTAAAGCGCTTTTCTGTATTTACCTCTATCAGACACACTACATAGGAAGATAAGTAAAACTTTTGAATTCCTAGAAGTCTATAACATTTGTAATTTTGAAATAGAAAAGGGATTTCAGACGGCAATCATCTGGCAAATTCCCTTTGTTTTTGCACAGTTGTAGTAAGAGAAGGAATTTTATAAAAGTTGTAAGTTTGAAAAAGCAGTCTTTTTAGCTTTTAAAATGTTAGAAGAAAAAGAATGCTGAAATATTTCGTAGCGCTTCTGATTCCTTAGATTAAGAAACAGATTTTTTGTTTTGGATATAAAATGGACATCACGAATTAAAAATAAACAAACAAAACAACAGTTTAGAATTTATAGTACAATGCACCAAATTTCCAGATTCAGCAGTTCTAGATTCTAACTTAATGTAATTGGCAGAAATTAATTATGAATTTGGATTTTTGTAAAAAAAGACGAAAACAAAAATAATAAAAATGAAACTGTCAGCAATTGAAATATACCCCCTTCTTGCGCGTTCTATAAGTTTTTGAGTTTTTGAAAAAGTAGTGTCAATAATTAGCAAAAAGTTAAAAACGCGTAACTTATATAAAAACACAAAAGATTGTGCCGCGGTCCAGTCTTCTGTCGATAGGCTATATTAACAATTATACAGAGTACACAAATTTAAAGATTTGATTTATATCACATTACAGTGTACAAAAACAAAGTATAGTTCTATAAGTTGAAGAATTCTTCTCGATCACAAGGAAAGAACCTGCAAACTCATTTATAATATAATAAAAATGAACCCCCAACAACTAGATTAGCGGCTAGCTGTATAGAATACACTACCCTATTTTTAAATGTAACTAATAGGCCAATACCTTAATATTTTTAATTATGTTGAAATCTTGCTGTTGGATACGATTTTAATAAGGTAACAAATAAGAAGAAAATAGTTATCAAATATTTAACCGTTATATATATTGACTAATGGCACCAGAGTGTAATATTTAATTTGGTATTGGGGCAATCGGTTTTGTTTGAAGAAGTCTGTTACAGGTTTAAATCGGATATTACCATAATTGATAGAAATGCCTGATTAGCCATCACTTATTTGTGAAAGTCCAACTAACAAGCTCTCAATTCGTTGAATTATGACAATATTTACTTTTTAATGAAAGATTTGCTTGTTTACTGGTAATATGTGGATAAAAGAACGATTTCCGGAGAAGCAGCCAGTTGGACGGTTTGTCAGTGTGGTCTATTCGGTAAATTGTAATGGTTCAATAATTGTCAACAAATAACAGTTACGTTCAATATTTAGTATATCCGATCGGTCTGTGAGAACGGCAGCCTCCACGCCATTATCATTATCAAATATTTAATATACTAAGTAACTGAATCAGTTATTAAAACATTAAATTTTGCTTCAATTTAAAGGTGGGATTAGATTTGTAATTTTGATTTAAAGATATCGAATAAAGAAAGAGTGTTTAATCATACGGTCTGCCCATTCGTTAAATGCCTGGATTTTGTGTTATCTCGATGAAATGTTAAGCCATCTTTAGCCCATAATGAATTAAAGATGGTGACAAAGTGACATTTTAGTAGAAAAGTAGAGCTCTCCATATCATAAATGTGCTTTAAATATCCACTGTCAAATGCATTGTGGCGCCATTTACGATCGATGCGAAAGACACCACAGTGCAAAATGTTAATCGTTTACGAAATGTTTAAGTTCCTTCATTGGCATGTTCGTACTTCTGTATTTAAACGTACATATTGATATAAAAGCTTGATTTCGTCACTTTGATGAATTAAATATTTTACAGGTCATCAAGCCACTGTATTTCTACACAGTACGTAATTTTGTCACTACAGTTCAATATCCATAGCGTTTAGCTTCTTTGTAAAACTTTGGTATGTCGCTGCCTTTCATAGCCTAATAATCTTTGTGGTTGACATCTTCTATTTTTATATTGTTCAAGTTCATTGCTTTTTTATCCACTCTTTTGAATTGCGGGTATGTTACTGCAGTTCAAAGCTTTATTTACCCTCGATGGTGAATTAAGATAGAAAAAGGAAATATGTCATGATTGTCTATGAGAGAGCCAACGTGTAAATTACAAACATCTACAGGTTGCCCTAAGGCCTTCAATAATGGACACACATCTACACCCTACGGCTAGCTGCAAAAGGCCCCCAAAATAAAATAAGATGATAAACAAATGTAAGAATTATCGGCCCGATAATTATACTATGTAAAAAATCAACATCTTAACTAAAATACGACCACATCCACTGGACTACAGGCGCCCGGACCGGGACATGCACACAAAAGCACGCGTCGGGGTCAAACACGCGTGCGAGCACCTCCCCCAAACCTGAAACAGCGGTCAAGAGTATATAACTGTTATATATATCTTTATTTATTCAGTAAAATGAATTAAGGCTATGCCACTGCAGTTCATAGCTATACCTATCCACTATAGTCCACTGATGATTCGTCAATATAGTTCATAGCTTTATTTAACCAAGATGGTGACTCAAGGGAATATCACTTAAGGCTATGCTCTAGTTATTCACTGTGGTGGATTAAGGATAAGTCAATGCAGTTCAGGTTTCATTTATCCTCTGTTGAAATGAGTGTAAGTGGCTCAATTCATCCACTGGTGTTGAATGAAGTATAAGCCACATTAGTTCATTATTTGTTCCTATTTATCCACTGTGGTGAATTAAGGGTATATCATCGTAGTTCATAGTCCCATTTGTCCTCTGTGTTGAATTAAGTGTAAGTCACTGTAGTTCAGTACCCTATATATCCATTGTGGTGAATTATGGGTATACCATTGTAGGTTATGGCTCCATTTATTCACTTTGTTAAATTATGTGTAAGTCAATGCAGTTCATGGCTCCATTTATTCTCAGTGGTGGATTAAGTGTAAGTCACTGGAGTTCATGGCTCCATTTATCCACTGTGTTGGATTAAATGTAAGTCACTGCAGTTAATGGCTCCATTTATCTAAGGAGGTGAATTAAGTGTAGGTCACTGTAGTTACTGGCTTGATTAATCCACTGCGAATAAAGAGTATATCATTACAGTTCATTGCTCCATTTTACATTGTGGTGAATTGGGAATATATTCCTGCAGTTTATGACTCCGTTTATCCATTGTGGAGGATTAAGGGCATATACTGCATGCAGATCATGACTCCATTAATCTACTGTGAACATGGTTTCTTAAATTCACTGCTTAATTTATCCGATATGATGAATTAAGTGTTTATAGCTGCATTTCATAGTTTTATTTACACACCCTGGCGAATCAAGAGTTCGTTACTGTTGGTTATAATTTTACTTATCTCCTACGCTGAACTAAAAGTCTGGCACTGCAGTTTATCATTTATGAATATTACATGAGTTCGTATAAATGCCAGAGAGACTGCACCCCAACTACAAGAATAACAGAGGGAATTCACAAATCAAAGGTATCAGGCCACAAGGTCTTCAACAAGGGTGGAACATCAGTCCTTGTGAAAAGCTTTAAATTGCCCCGAATTAAAAAAAACCGTATATACGTAAAATAATACAGCCTCTTCCTGAATATTATCAAAAATGTACATTTAACAAAACATATAACACAAAGACAAAGCTATAAACACAATTCCTAACTAGGAGAAGCATTTGGGATATGTGAAATAAAGCTATAAACACAATTCCTAACTAGGACAAGCATCTGGGATATGTGAACTGAGATATGTTAAACTAGTTTTGTGGGATCCCAACTCTCCTCCAACGAGTAGTTAAAGGAAAAAAAAACAACAAAAACAGTAACAGATGAACTATAAAAATCTAACAGAAATTTACCCAATCCGACTAGAGAGAGTACCAGAATTACAATAAATAAACAAAAATACATGTAAAAATAAGATACCTCTCTAATGAATGCTCGAAGTTACTTAAAGCAAGCTCAGTGTGAGATTCCTGAAGATAAGACATGAACATTCAAACCTCCCAATACGAAATGTCATCGAATACATTATGTCCGAAGATTTAAAACTGTGTTGTGAATAAGTGAGGAAAGACAAGATGGATGCAATGTGGTGAAATAAGTGTTCAGCCTTTCAAAGCTTCTAGTCTATTTAATAAGTCAATGCAGTTAATATTTTTATAAATATACTGTGATGAATTAAGGGATATGATAAATAGCTTTAAAAATCCACTAGTGTATGACACTGCAATTTAAGCTTTATTTATACACTGTGTTGAACTCAATGGGTGGTAGCTTTATTTATTCACTGTGATGAACGGTATTTCACTGAAAGCCTATTAATCTATCAATCTATAAAACGGGGGGGGGGGGGGCAATTATAGTTGTCTTTTATACGAAAATAAAAAGGGCTAAAGTAACAGCAATAGATGTCTACAGTAATCTTTGTCGAAATTCTGTAATATTTCTGCATTTTATGTTAAATTTATTGTAGTAAAATTCCTATAACTGTATGTATTTTATGTTGTTGTTTTAAGTCAAATCTGTAGCGCATTCATCCTAATTGCTTATGCCCTACATTTAGTTTTATGTCATTCGGTCCTTGACCATATTATTATGAATATCAAAATAAGAACTATTCCTGGAATTGACAACGTTGTAACACAGATTGCTCTTCTGATAGAGTATCCTTACGTGCGCGTGTTTGTGTGTATATGTGTGGGTATAACTTATATTATCCTTTTTCGCCCTTTGTCGTGGATTCCAAGCCTTTGTTTTTTTTTGTTTTATCTTTTGGTTTGTTTCGGATTTGTCTTGTCTCTTTAGACTATACATTTTTTATCTCTCACATGGGTATTCTGGACTTGTTAATATTTCGATGTTTTGATGGAGGGCTTAATTCCTTGTATTATATGTTACTGGATTTGGCTTCAAATGCCGGTTTGTTTATATAACAACTTCCAAAACGTGTCTTGCAAAACAGAACAAGAATTCTCCAATTGTCAATTATTCTAGATTTCTTTTTTAGTTTTTTTTTAACATTTTGATTTTGACTTCCTATGTATATGTATTAATGTATGGTGCTGATGAGCAGTAACTCCTTGAAACACGCGTCACCATAAAAAAAAATAAAATGTATATTCAGCATGTATTTTTGTCCTTTGAATTATCCTCTATGATTTTTCGATGTAGGACTTCACAAAGGATGTTTTTTTAGGATTCAATGGAGTAGAACATGATTTACTGGGCGCAGCCATTTTATAACCGGAAGATAGTGCATGAAGAAATTGGCGCACTTACTTACGATTGGCTAATACAGAAATAATTACGAAGCATTCTATACAATAAAAAAATAAAGTAAGCACAAGATGATTATTTGATGACCAAAGACACACGAGACAGGCGTTTACCTTGAGGGTACCCCGGTGATTTTGCAGAAAATCGGACATCCCTATTTTTGGCCCGATTTTTCGCAAAGAAAAGCAATGCGAACCTATAGATTAAAATGACTAGAATTGAAAATCACTATATATACCAGACATTCAAGTGAAAAAGAAAATCCGAAACAGCTTGTAAATATTTTATTTAAATTATTGTTCATCGGTACCCCTATGGAATTTACATAGGGACCTTCTCACACTTTACTTCCGGTAGATACGGTTCCGGAGACGCATTCTCCACACTTGATTCAAGGCGATTGTATCTGTCTTACCTTTTTAATTGATTTGATACATTGATTTATTAAATTTTAGATATAACTTCTAACTCAATTTCCCTTAGATATAACTGTTATCTGTGATGACCAATATAGGCTCTAATGCGTATGGCTGATATTAGAGTTCAAACCGTCAGCCTCTTTATTTCAGTGCTTTGCAAAACAGAACAAAAACAGTCTACGATTCAAGATTTATGTTCTAAACACTTTGATATTGATATTAGCTGCAAAGGTTTACTATACATGTGGTTAGGGGGATGGCTTACATAACACGAATAAATTTAGAAATAAAATACATGCATTTCCTTTCCGGAATTCAACATGGCGTCGACTATATTATACCGGCAGTCCTAATTACCGACAAAATTTAATTGAAATGACAAAAACACCATAAAATGAAGCAGACTTTAAATTTAGTTTTCAGTTTATATTTTTTCATAAATACGTGTTCCAAATGTGTGAAAGGGGGGATGGAGAAAAGCAGCACTTTTTATTCATCATGTCAGAAACCACTTCTATTCTACCTTGTACAGAAATCTTTCGATTAAAAAGTGCATATATTCGACCCCGTTTCGAAACTCGGCTAGGAAGTAAAGGTCCCTTTTAAGGGCGTAGGGTATTTGGATTGGAGGCATTAATGTAATGGTCATGTCTGCATATATTTTTCTTTTACCCCTTTTATTGTGTTTCTTATCCAACGTCCCTCGGATTTAAATTTTAAGTATGTACAGGGAATTCGAAGATACCAAAGGGGCAGACAGAAATCGTTAAGTCGGAAGACAGACAAGACCATGGCCGAACACACGACACTTCACTGAAAACTAAAGCTGGAGTAAAACGAACCCTATAAAAACCAGGGTGAGTTCAGCTTTCTATGCTGTAAAACCGGTATTACAGAGAGCTCCCTTGTTGCTTCCTGCACAGACTGGTGCGGGTTTACATGTGTTACGTTTCAGGAAATGCAAGTGCGTTCACACGACCAAACAATTCATTACAAATGAACACGTCGATCGTTTTCAACATATATATCATTTGTACGTCTGAACCAAGCATAAATTGTCGACCACTACTTACTTGGCATTCTCTTAAAATGGAAATACATCATCACCATGCAATTTCCTTTCTGTATTTACTCGTTGTCAACTTGCTGAACCAAATTTTGTTATGCCTTATATTTGAACTAATTATTATATCTTTCTCATTATAATGAGATATTTGATTTCTAATAACGGGAAGAGAAATTTCAAACCGAAGAAACTGTTTTATAAATAAATATTAATTATCAGAATATTTTAAATACACAACGCAGTGAAGCAAGTCCTCAATACTACTATCAACTTAAAATAAAATGTAAAAAATGTCATATCAACAGTGAACTTCAACTAATTGACAACATTTATTAGTGTGTTGATGAAAATTTATTAACCTATTCCAGTATTTACGCCGCTACAAAGCGTTTTAATTGAGCAGTACATAATTTCGTTTTTTGGCATTGTCTGGTTTAAAAAAAAAAAACAAAAAAAAAAAAAAAACAATTATAATATTTTGAATTTCCATGTTCGGCTATAAATTACGGGTGAATGTTACTCAGAAAAGCGCATCGTAACCAGATGATTTTATGACAGTAAATGAAGAATGGGTAGTCGTCTTTCCTATATTAAACCATATCCTTTATTTATAACGTTAAAAGTGATGTTTTGTTTTGTCTCAGCAAGTTTTGTTTCTTTTTTGTACTTAAAACGAACTGTTAACGGTATTTTACGTTTTAATTATTTGTCTGAAGGTATTTTGGCTGACTGTATTTTGTGGATTTTTTCAGTTACTTTTCCATACGTAATAAATATAGAAAATGAATATCATTATGTTTACAAATATATTTGGTTATATGCTTTTTATAAGTTATAATGTTTGAGAATATTTTCTCCAATCGCTTCATTACCTATATAGAAGAAGGATGTTAGGCGTGTTTTATTGGTAGAATTAAAAGTTATATATTGGTAGAAATTAAATGTAATATATTGGTAGAAATTTAAAGTTATATATTAGTAGAAATTAAAAGTTATGTAATGGTAGAAATTAAATGTTATATATTGGTAGAAATTAAAAATGTTGTTATGAATTGGTAGAAATTAACAGTCAAGGAAAGAGGTCACGAAAGGTCAAATAGCCATAGAACGCTTAAAATTTGTCTGGGGAAAAATCTG
>JARWCS010182857.1:0-14106 GCA_034783895.1 Geukensia demissa | reverse complement strand
GACTTGCAGTATGCTGAAAAGGGGGGGGGCACAAAAATTTCTAATCTGCTACTCTTCTTAAACCACTTATTAACTAGAAATTAAACAAATTTTCAGATATTCTTTATCATTGATGTAGTATTGCATTATATTCCCGGGAATTCAATGGTGTAAATTCTTACTGCAATTTTGACTTGCATTATGCTGAAAAGAGAAGAGGTAATAATTTCTGATCTGTTACTCCTTCTTAACCATTCATTGGAAATTAACCAATCTTATTGCCTTTAATGTTTGCCTTCCTAGGCAAATAGAAAGCAGGAAGACTCAATACTAAGTTGTTGAAGTTATGGCCCTTGAACTTGGAGATATTGAGATGACTTTTTGCATGCGAGTCTATCATGATGAGTTACAGTTGAAGTTTTGGCCCTTGAACTTCAAAAATTTTACTGAAATTGAAGTCTCCCACACTTTTTTCTAAACGCTGGCAGATATTGAGCTGAATTTTAGTATGTGAGTCAACCATAGTGAGTTACAGATCGAGCTTATGCTTTGTTCCACTCCACTGATTTTTGCTTAAGTTATAAACCTAAAAATTGAACCACAGTTTTTGGCATTTTTTGGCTGAACGCTTGTAGACTTTTGATTTGAACTTTATGAGTTACCTACCAAGTCAGAGCCAAGTTACTCTGTTACTTTTTGCCGTAACCCCTAGTGCATTTTAAGGGGTTAGTGATACATCCAGCCGGAAGGGGTTTTAGTATTGTTTTGCAATACTCTCAGAATGCTTGTTAAAAATTAGAATAGGAGATGTGACATGATTGTCCATGAGACAGCCACCCACCAAATGATAGTAGAATTTAAACTTCTACAGGTCCCATTATGGCCTTCAACAATGAACCAAGTCCTAATCTTTAATACAATACTGTTAATTCCATTCTAATTAATGCAAATGAATAAAATTACTTTCAATCTGAGATTTTGAAATATGGAATAAATGTCTGAGCTTGCACAGTTTTTTCGACACCATAAAACCATTAAAAAAAATTAACGTCATCCAATCAAAATTTATGCAACAAAAACTGGGATACCCCTAGAATTTCATCATAACTTTGTGGAGTTTAAGGCTTTAATGAAAATATACTTGTACAGATTAAACATACGTCTGCTTCATTAGGGGTAGTAGCAATTTTCCCATTTACAAATCCTATAAATTTTTGCTCTAGTTTTTTTTGTTTTTTTGTTCCAATTATGATTTAAAATGATGACGTCATGGACCTATATTGTAGGGAAGGAGTATTGGAGTTGTGATTCTGTTGAAAAAAAGTTCATGAAGTTTGTTGTAACTATGATACAATTAAGTGCTGAGTCTGTAAAATATTGTAGTAGTTCGAGATAAGTGATTGTAGGCATAATGTGGGTGTAAAGCTGTTATCAAACCAATCCATAGTTTTATATAGGTTTTGGAGTTTCATTTGATTTTTCACTATGTTAATGAGATACCTCGCTGCTAACCATGAGTTTTTATTTGATTTTCTCTCAAGTATTCTAAACTATCCATGAAAATTTGTGGTGACAATTGACTTAGTTAAAATGTCAATTATTAATGCGGGGGAGTACAAGCCAAAATCGACATTTTTTATTAAATGAACAATATCATACTACCATTCATAATACAATTAAACTTATCAATTTTCCTCATTATTTTAGCATCATATATCCATTGGGCGCAGGACGAGATCAATCAACTGCTCTCGTCTATTGTATAGTGTCTCTACATTGTATAAAATTACACGTAACAATGCTAATTTTGTTTCATTTTCCTTTGACCATATTGGTAGTCTATTGTGAAATTATGGTCTAATGTTTCTGTTAACCTTTCAATATGCAAAGGAAACCAAATGATACTCAACTCGGTTTTTGTTTTTCAGAACGATTATGAATTCATTAACATTTCAATATTGTGTTATTAGATTTCAAATTTTTGTCAATAATAGAAGTAGATTAAAAAAGTTCAAAAGTAAACTTTTCCAACAGCAATGTCTGACTGCAAAACTTTCTGGAAGGAAGGGATGAAGTTTGTCAGTGAAATTGCCAACAGTATAATTAGATGTTAGAACTGGTCACGGAAGTTTACCTCTCGGGCACTTTGTAGAAATAGGTGTATGCCATGTTCATGTTACCTGCCCTAGATCGATGGGTCTCTCTGGGTACTCGGCTTCCTCCACCAGTAAAATCAACCGCTGTGATATGACTGAAATATTGTAGAAAGTGGCATTAAACTCTAATCAAACAAACATGTTCATGCAGTGTTAAATATATGGCAAAAAATTTATCTGTGTTGTAAAATTGTCAAACTTGTATTCTGCTAAAGTAATGGTTCAAAAATTTAGGTTCGATGGTAGGCAAAATGTTTTAATAAAAAAAATGTTACCTCTGTTTTTCAGTATAAAATATTGTTTGTTTAGGCAACATAAAACAATGACAAAAGGTAGGAGAGGTAGGAATTTTATGTCATAGATGTCCTGACTTGAACAGTTGTTACCCAGGAGAGCCAATAAATAACTAGGGTTGGGTTATCAGAAACAAACATTTTTTAGACCTTAGAGCAACATGTTTAACCTAACTGAGAATTTGAATTCCAAGTCTGATGATAATTCTGCTTCACCACAGGGCATTTGCTTTTATATTATGGTTACAAAAAACATGTAAAGTCTCTAAGTATCATCTTCAACCAAACACTGTTTTGTTAGCTTTCTTCAAATTCTTTTGATCTTAATTTTATTTATAGATGATCTTCATTGACGTCTTTTCATTGACAATTTTTAAGATAGTTTAACTTTCTTACGTATTTTTGGACAAAAGATTGATGTCAGTTTTTATTTGTCTTTTGCATTTCCAGCTAGGGAATCAATTTATGTCAATAATTGTATGTTTATTCTTTTATAAATATGGATCCTGCACAAAAATGTCATGAGAAAATTGAAAATGTTAAGAATAGCAATATCTTATTTGCATAGTAAATATTTGGTCATTGATTATGGATACTACAACATTGTATAAACCAAAATAGCTGTATGCAGTTTTTAAAGTTACAGTAGCGAAATGCTATAAATCCTAGCAAGGAAAAAAATTCTTTAAGATGAAAGCAGGTGCTACACTAATTTATAGTACACCAAAGGAATTAAAGTCAACCTGTATCAAAAGTTTTACAGTGAAATATGTCATATTATATATGTTTGAAGCTGCAGCTAAAAATTCATTTTAACTTGAAATAAAAAATTTCCCCATAGGGCGTAATGTTAATTTTTTCGACTTTGTAAATTTGGTTCATTTTGATGGTGCAATTAACCAATAGTCTTAGGTATCAAGACATGATAAACATTTTATTTTTTGTGGTTTTATGACAGAAAAAAGGTGAAATTTTAAGAATAAAGATGAATTATTTTCTAACTATAACACTGAAGCATGATCTTTATCTATGAAAACTAGCCATTTTGAGAAAAAAATTTTCAATGTCAAAAAATTAACATAGAGGGGTAATTGGAAATTTTTTTGTGCTGAGGAAAACTAAAATTTTAACTGCAGAATGAGTTGCGGCAAAAAATTAGAACACCAACGATATATAACATGAAATACTTCATAGCTGAACTTTCGATATATTTTGACTAATATTGTGGCAAATTTCGTTTGGTGTACATTGGTAATATCCTTGAAGCAAATATCACACTGTTATTCCCATGAACACTAATTTGGATTTATTGGGTCCAATATAGCTCCCTACAATTTCAGTCTTGCATGAAATTTACATTATAACATCACAAAATTGTGGTCCTATTGTGCTGTCATTGTCATTGTCAACTGTAGACAGGTTGGTTTCCACACAGTAACTTTGGTTCTAGTTAACCAGTTCTATTAATATTTCGGAACATAAATTTTTGGTATTGATTTTGGGTGATTTATTCCCACCCGTTTTCAGGGGAGGGATTAATAGGGGTTTTTCTTGTATTGCAATGCAAGTTAGTTTATTCTTGTCTTATATCAATGTTTTCTGGTTAAGCTAAATTTATGAACCCAGATGCTCCTTGACCCATCGCTTACTGTTATTGAGAAATATGTGCTTCGATCACTAACATTTGTAAACCTGAATGGAATGATTTCAAATTTGGATATGTTGTTGAGGACAAATAAATACAGAAGAAGTCCATATTTGAAATGTTTCACTTTTGTCATTCCAGAGTTATGTGCTTCAAATAGCTTTTTTTATCCAAAGGCTGTAAGGCATTTTTTATGGGGGTAGGGTGTTTTTGGGCTATTTGACCTTTATTTGACCTTTGTTGTGAGAATCTGTGTCCCTTTGACACAATCTATTGGTTTTTTTATATTTCTGGATGTTTGATTTACAAATAATTTTGCATTGACAAAAGATGTAAGGTATTTTGTAAATGATCGCTCATAATAATGGGAAAATTTTCTTGATTTGAATCTATAAATTTTCCTTAGAAATAGGTGAAAAACTGATGTATAATAATAAATAAACTATAGAAATGAGTTATATACTGGTGTGCTTAATTAAGGTAGAATTGTGAGATTGTGTGGTATCAAAAATCAGTTCCACTGGAAAGCAATGTTTTCTTATAGTGTCTTCTTTGTTTTGATTGTTAATTGAAGGTAACTACACAGAGATTATTGTAATAGAACAATCTGCCTGATGATAATGAATTACAGAATAGTATGTCCACTTCAAAGACATAGCTGTCAGCAATTTGGCTGTAAGAGTTGATGTATTGGAAAGTTCTCTATCCAGTTACTCTCTCAAGGATAATGTAGCGGTCATTTTAGTTCTGATTGGAGTTAAATACTTTGCAGTTTGTGAAATCACACTAGATCATAGGCCCAGGTACATTTAGTCCAAGAGCATCTAATTAGTTCTTTCATCAAGAAGAAAAATTAATCAAGCATGAAATGTCTTTTTCCAAAATATGGTGTCTAGTTCATTTAAACATTGTTGATCTCATGTGATACAAAATATTTTTATAACCTGTTCTGCAATGATTTTATAAAAGAATTGGTGTTTACAATGAACAATTTGCACTGTTAGTACATAGCGACTATGCTATAGCATGCTGTAAATACTTTTGTTTGTGGACAACAAGATTTGGTTGATTTCATGGTTCAGTTAAAATCACAAATCAAGTTCCCACAGAAAAACATATTTTCCTTAACATTTGATGGTTGGCCCAACCACAAAAAATGATATCCACGAAAAAAGGTACTGTCACAGATTTTTGCATATCTGATTCTGCCAATACTTGGAAGGATTTTTTCCTGAAATATGTATTATTGATTATTTGACACTCACACCTTTGATATTTTAAAACTTCTGTAATTCAAGAAGTGTACAGTCTTCTTTGTTTTCTATTTCATACTATAACGCCCTCACAGACTCAAGAGTGACCCTGGAAAAGATATTTATAGTTAAATTTTGATTAGTTTTGCATCATGACTAGGCAATCAACCATTTATTTCTAAAATTAATAGAAAGTAATTATTCAATAACTCTTATAGATCAGCTAGAATTCCAAAATCTAGAGGTCTCCACAAGATTTTCAATAAAAGAGAAAACCTACTTGCAAGCTCTTTACAAATATGATTTAATGACAGGTTGAAGGCAAGATGGGCTAAATACGGATATGTTAATATATACATTGTACAGTAAAACTTGTAAAGTAACTAAAAATTACTTCATAATATGTTTGTAAGAGGGAAGATAAGGGTTACAGTATGTTTGTAAGAGGGAAGATAAGGGTTGCGGTGTGTTTGTAAGAAGGAAGATAAGGGTTGCGGTATGTTTGTAAGAAGGAAGATAAGGGTTGCGGTATGTTTGTAAGAGGGAAGATAAGGGTTACAGTATGTAAGAGTTAAGATATGGGTTACGGTAAATGTCAAGGAGATCATACTCCATCTCCATACTAAATGAAGGAAATTATTGAATCTAGAGGTCCTCATAAGCTCCATATGTGCAGATGGATTACACATATTGCAGCATATGTTTGTAAAATCAAAGACACATTTACGATATGGCATAGAAAAATAATCAGTATGAATTTGAACACTTCTGATGAGTCCTTACCAAATGAATTTATTGATTGATTGAATGCTGGATTATGTCCAGCAGCTAATATTCCATGCATATTCAGGATGAGAGCATATTAATGATTAGTGATGATCAATGAAACCTGCGTTGTATTAGACAATATGCTGAGATGGATTTCTAATGTGCTAGCTCATGAAACAAGTCCACTAAAGCCAGACACATTATTCTGGGCCAACCAGTCATCTCTTACTCCTTAATGCTGCGTGCTAAGCAGAGAAGCAGAAAATATCAAATTCTAATGTCTTTGGATCAATCCCACGATCTTCCCCGTGCTAACCATTACACTAATTACTACATGTATATGAAATAGTTATATTTGTTCTTAATGTTTGATGTACATGGAACTGATGTAGATAATTGTAAAATAACACTGATAAAAATATAGAAAGTATAAAAGTTTATAAATTTTAGTATTATGATTCAATTATTCAAAATTTTGAGATTACCAGTTTTCAGTTCTTCAAGGAGTTCAAATGTCCTTATGGTATGCAACTCCTCCTTAACCACTTAATAGATATAAAACAAAATTTCACTGTTTTTTTTTAAAGGGTGTAGTATTGCACCTCCTATATTATTTTTCTAGAATTATTACTGCATTTTTCACTGGCATTATGCTGGATAAGAGGGGAGCAATAATATATAATCTGCTACTCCTTGCAACTTATATATCGCTAGGTTCATTACGATTAGTTCACATCATATTTTAAGAAATTAAGAACACCTGTATGAATCATGTTTTATTCAACCACCAATTTAATCCTGTCACCTTTAAAGTTTGCCTTATGTGCCAAATAGAAAGCAGGCAACACATGTCTTGCAGGGAAGACTCAATACAAGGCCCCGCTTGCAGTTGTAGTGAATAATATTTTGTAATTGCAGGATTGGAACTTATGCTGTTTATAATTTTTTTTCAAGATTTGCCAGTTGTGCACTGTTAATTTCATTATACCTCTCTTCCGAAGGAAGGGCGAGATGTATTGTTTTTCCGTCCTGAATATTTGTCAGGCTCGTTTGAAAAAACTACGGGGAATATAGAATCCAAATTTTCAGTCTATGTCCAGTTAATTACCATCTAGTGCACCTGACATTTCATTTTTTAGTTAATAAAATCTTAATGAGATATTCGCTAATCAACAAAGTGAAAAAAATAGCACACCATGTACAAAGGTAAATAGTGACCAATTTACTTAAATACTATATCACGTGATACGGTTATGCGGCTGTTGTGCATATTTTAAAACACAAGATAAATTTGTATAAATCTGCAGTGTGTTAATTATTATCATATCGCCCCTCCAAAGGACATTATACATTTATTTCACTTGCCCGAGGGAAACATGACTTTTTGAGGGTGAACAAATTTTCATATTTCACTTCTGCAAGGGAAATTAATGATTTATTCCACTATGTCTAATTTCTGACAAAAAGAAAGTGGAAATTTTCATATTTCTCTTAACAAAGGTTATACCATCAATGAACCTTTTCTGCCAATTGTGCAACGTTTGATAATGACGTCAGAGGGGGATTATGATAAGTGGACAGGATGTTGAGAGGGAGACACGATGTTTTGTTAAATGTCAGGTGGTACTCTCTCAACCAACCAGATAATGTCATTGTATCTTCAATATTATTACAGTGGAATAATATTTTTTGTATTATGAATATTTCATTTATCATTACCAATTACTTGCTGTATATACATGTCCTCATTGTTTAGGTTTTTTCCAACATTCCTTGGATTGGTTAGTAATCTAGGATCCTTTGAGGGAGGGGAGATATCATGTTCGTTTGAATACATACCTCCAGTTTCAAATGATTTTTCATTTGGAAAATAACTTATTTACAAATTTGGCAAATGTTTGTTTTGTTTTTATTTATTTTGGCAGAAATTATGGCATTTGCATAAATTGTCCTTTGTTCATTGATCCAAGTTTGTTTTATTATTGAGAATTATTATATTATTGCATAAATGATTATAAATAGCTGTGCCTTCTAGACATCTGTTACTGATTATTATCAGATAATCATAAACATCATATCTTAATATAGAAGCAGGAATTTTCAGTCTATTTATAGTTCTTGCCTTGAGCAGAGATAAGGATTTCTATGAGTAGGTGGAATCTGTTAAATAAATTGGTCAAATTTTTTTCTGCAAAATTAGAATGCTTGTAGAACAAAATACCTTTGAATGAGGTGATTACTTGTAGGAAAACCAAGCCAAAATTCAGCAATCTTTATCACTGATTAGATATTTTATAAAAGCCATAATAAATACATTTCCACTGATTCTATAACCCAGTTTTCTTGGTGTTTCTCTAATTTATATATGATTTTTACGCCATTCAACCGGTTTTTAAAATGCTTGCACTGATTTTCAATGCCATGTGCAATCTAGTGGACTTTGATTGAGGTTGTTACTCTTCAGCTGGGGTTCAAAACAATATTTTAACTTGAAATGGCAAACTTAGTTCATCAAAGAATTAGAGAAACAAAACCTTGCTAAAACATTGATACATGTATTCATATTTTTTACAATTATGATAGGTAAACCTTCAAATTTCTCGCCAAGGCTCAAAACTGAATGTTTAACTACATGCATTGCGATTGCTAAAAATATAAGATTCTTTTATTTTCACCCTTGTTATAGGTGACATTTTGAGGGGAACAAATATAATCAGATTGGTCTTTCCCCTTTGATGAATGATAGATTGTTCAACTCGCAGGCAAATGTTGCTTTTTAAAAAGGACTGTGGAACACCATACACCAACATAACCAAATCTTAGTACAAAGTAAAGCATCGTAGCATCTTCCATGCATTTGCTTAGTTACATTTAATGAATTAAGCTACACCATCACAAAAATAAATTCCACTCGTTTAATTTTCTTTATATTTTGTTTAGACAATTACTTTGATGAAACAAGGAAAACATGAAAATTTTAAGAAATTTGTACCACACATTTCTCTGGAATTATTTCAATACATCAAAAATTTTGATCACTGAGATGCATTAATTTTAATATAAAATGATACTTGATTATAACGTTTAGGTGATTTTTACAGAGTTATTTCCCTTAGTTGTTTGGGACCCCCTTAATCAGGTGAAGTACAACTTGAGTGGAAAGGAGTGAAAATACATTGACAGATTGAGGTATTTTCAAGCTGCACATGCTAAGAGACCTTACTCATTTAGTGAAAATAAAACACAGATGAATGAATGTCAGTGTAAAATATTGAGACTGTGAATTCTATGATTTTTTTAGGAGAGAGACAAGAAAAAAAGGCAGGCAGAAATGGCTCCCAGGCGAGTGTCAGCCAGAATTACCATGAAGATGAAAGAGTTCCAGGAACAGGTACATAAATATGTTTGAAAGAGATAAAATGAAGAGAAAAGAAGTTATAATGTCAAGGAGTTTTTGCTGTATAGTTCTCTTTTTCCTGGTTTTCTTGGTTTATATTCAGTTGATGTGCTTTCTGTTTATGGTTTAATATATAGCACATAAATATAAAACAAAACTCTATTTCATTGTACACTGAATTGTGTTATTTTGAAGAAATAAGATAATCATGTATATGAAACCTGATGAACAATAGTATATCAAAGTAATTTTAAATAAGGCTTTTAGTTCACCTGACCCAAAGCCATGGTTAGCTTTTTTGAGCACAGGACATTCTCCACCAAAACCTCTGTTCATTGTCTGATAATGTTACACATTTTAAACTGTTATGCCAACTGGAAATGTCATAGCGGGAAGAATTTTGTATGGTTATTTATAAAATTAATTCATTTCCTTTGCCCTGTGAGGTCTAACCAAAGATGTTAAAATTGATATTTGCAGCTTCTCTGCTTAGCATTTAGCATTTAAGAGTAAATTTTACACTCTATAATTTCTAATAAACTCTAAATTTAAATATTTTTCTGTTAAAAGCAAAGACATATGATGTCAGTCCAGTACAAAGGGGTATCTTTTCATCATAATATTGATTTGCAGTTGGACATTGAAGAAAATTCAATCAATCAAACAATTTTGTGTAACTGAATGGCCAGATGAAATGAAACATTGTAGGGAATATCTAAATATGAAATAAGATGCATGTTAAAATTTATTTATTTCATCCCCATTGGACAACAACATCACCACCATAAAATAGCCTGGGTGACCCATGACTTTGTTTTTTAATTTTACGGCTAGCTTCATCATTAACTGGAAATCAAGGCCTGGGGGAAAAAGGTGTATTTCAAAGGGAGGCCGCCCCAAGATCTTGTTGCGACCTCGTTTTGAAACAGGACTTCACAAAGGAATGTGAATTGTGACATCATAATAGAAACAACATCCAAGTGTTTTTCAACCGCTTTAATATACCACTATTTAGCGCCTTTAACAACTAATTCCCCCAGACTCAATATTCTCAATCGGAGTATAAGGGATGAATGAGAATACAGTTTGGGCAGGTGGAGACTAACCATAAAAATGCTTTCTTCTGGTATGCTGATTTTTTAACATCACACTTTCAAGGAACCACTTTGCCAAATGAGCTGAAAATCTGCAGCATAAGTTTCTTCAACACAACAATAATGTCAGAACAAGACTTAAAGATTAAGTAAACTATTGAAACCTACAAAAATTGTACTCCCTTACACAGATTTTACTTCAAATGTCTATGAAAGATAAAAAAATTTTGTTGTAGGTTAAAATATTGGAAGAAGCTCGGCAACTGGAGGAGAAAAGGCGAAAGGAAGAGGAGGAGGAACAGGAACGATTGAGGGAAATAGAACGTCAGGAGGAAGAAAGGAAAATGAGAGAAGAGAGACAGAAGGCCCGGGAAGGTAAGTAAAGTCAAATTTGGTGTAATGACCTCCTCTCTGACCCAGAAATGTGTGTAAGTCAAATCCATTGTAATGGCCACCATGTTGAATTGAATTCCAAGTATTGCACCTTTCTTTTCTTTTAACACTGGCAAATATGGAGATGAATAGGCAATCTATATAGAAAAGGAGATGTGGTATGATTGTCTTTGAGACAGCCATCCAAAACATGTAAATCACAAACTTTTACAGGTCGTTCCAAGGCCTTTAATAATGGACACATTTCACCCAAAGGCAAACTGTAAATGGTCCCAAAAATAACATGTGATGATATTCAAATGCAACAACTATGAATATGCAATCTGACTACTTGAGAAACATCACCAAACTATGTGTAGGGGTACATTATCTTAGTACATCAAAATGTTGCCTCCCTGCCTTCAACATTGGACAAAACTTTACTCCATAAAGCAAGTTGTAAAAGCCCCACAATAATATACTACTCAAAATTTGCTAAGGATCACTTAAAGATTCATGAAGATTTTTTGAGCGAGTTATTTATTTGGTACAATGTATTTAGAATGTTTTAAATTTACAAATTAATATTCACATCTGTGACATTTATGAATTAAAAAAACTTCGGTTAAAATCATAACAAAGTCTGTGTTATTTCATTTTTAAAAATCTAACAAAATCTGAGTGATCCCTAGCAAAATTTGAGTAGTATATAATGTGAAACATATATGGTAATGGTAAATATTTTTTTACTAATGGTCACTAACTTATATTGAGATTAATTTTTACTGTCTTAGTCATGGAAATTGTAATTTATAAATGCCGATTATTTTTATAAAATGTGTTTTTATGCCCCATCTTAAGTCAATGGGGGCATTAAGTTTTATCCTTGACCATACATATGTACATCTGTCAATTTTTCGTCAAAGATTTCTTTGCTTGTGTATGTTGGATTGATTTGATATTTGGTCTTAAGCATTATCAGGGTGAGTTGTACTCTGTCTCCTCTTTTCAGGTCCATCAGTTTTCTATTTTCTGTTTGCCAGGACAGGGGCATCAGTGTCCCATGGACACGCTTTCTCTATTGTACAATCTGGATATAATATTGGAAAAAAAGAAAACAGTCTTTGATTTGCTCTAAGTTTAAGAGATTGACATTTGTGCAACAAAACTTGAACAGTACAAAACTCTATTTTCTAAAGAAATACTGCTGATTTGCTTTGAAACACAATTCTTCATTTTTTTGGACAGTTCAGTGCTTAACAATGCAGAAAGAAATTTCATTGGAAAACTCTCAAAGATTTGAATACCTGACAAAATAACTGCATTATTGTTACATTATTATAGTCTTAAACTTGCCAAAAATAAGCTTAAAAATTAATGTAAATGATTCATGTAAAATATTATGGGTTTGTCTAATGGTAAAATTACAAGAAGATTAAAATACTAATAGAGCTCTTCACAAATCTTGATAGTGGCAGCTTTATTGTTAAAAGGACCATTTTCCTCTTCACATAGATAATATTTCATCTTAAAGTCATTAAGGACATATTTATTTTGTCAAGAAACAGAAGACAAAATGCCCTCAGACAAGTTTGCTGATTTTATTTTGACCAAACAACATTGTCATAAATAGTTCTTGAAAGAGGGCAATTTTAACCTCTTCTTTAAAAACATTTTGGGAATTCCAGAATTAATTGTTAAGGGAAAAGTGTTTCTGCAATTTTATGCTGGTTGTAATTTGGAAGGATTTGCCCAAGTGGAGTTTACAGGAGGTATATCATTATTCTATAAAAAAATGTGTGTGGAATTCCTGCCAATCGAGGTTACTAAAAAGGACCCAATGTCTGAAACTACTGAGCCAATTGCAACTAGACTTAGATGGAATTGCCCTTAGAGGGTCCCCCCTTTTTGCCAGCCAAGATGGCCACAGAAGCAGGTCTTTCATGAAGAGGTGTTATATTCCTGTCTTCCTGTATTTTTGAAGCTAGCTTATATACTAGATATAAACAAAAACAAACATACTGAATGTTTAGTCACCAAATGTTCTTTGAGTACCTATGTATTAGTTATTTGAAATGTATGGTAACAATTTACAAAATATTAAGGATATAAAATTGAGGATATTCCTGTAAACATTACAGGGTTGTGAATACTTTTCAAAATAATAGTAGATTAAACCTACTGTTTGTGAAAATCTTATATCTTTTCTCATACTGATGATTAAACAGGTATTAAATCCCCTAGGGGTAAAAACTGATTTAGGGAACAGTACAGAAATTACACAATTTTGTGTCAGATTTATTACAAAAAGATTGTCTCTTTATGGAATTCTATGACTTGTTATATTTCCACAATTTGTAGATATTGTCTTATAAATAATAAATCATATATAAAAAATTGCAGATAATAGTTTTATACAAAGTACTTAACAAATATACCTGTTATTTTGTAGAGAGACAGAAACGCTTAGAACTACGTGAACAAAGAGCTCAGTTGATAGCGGAGGGTAAAGAGATTCCACCAGAACTGATGTATACTGGAAATACACTGAACAGTAAATATAGAGAGGATGATGATCGGTAAGGTAGCACTCTACAATATTTAGCACTGTCAAATGATAATGGCATTTTTGTGCAATAAAAGGTCAACCCTCCCCCTAACCTGAGACAGTGATGTGAAAGAATAGCAATAAAACACACTATAGTAATAACCAGTTGAAATGGATTTAATACTTGAGATTGATACTGAAAACCAACAACAAATACAATTAAAACTAATACAAGATACAACAAAAGTATTGACCTCAAAAGAGTACTAGCATTTGCTGTCTGCTAGTTAAAAACCCAAAAGCAGTTAATCAGGAAACCAAGTTTTCCTTTACCACGATGTCAATATAAACACATCCAATTGGATTTAGTGTTTAATTATCATTAGAATTCAAAGAAAACATGAGTTGTGCAAAAATGATTAGACAGGAAGTAGAAATGTTATAACAAGTATAAACTGTTTAATTAGATATATAGCTATTAACAAGAAAATCAATATTAGTACCAATAAAAACCATATTTAAAGATTTAATAATAATGCTGTGATGATATCCTTTACCGATAAGTTTATTAAGATGAATTTTTAGACCATGTGGATTTAGT
>JARWCS010182748.1:0-14106 GCA_034783895.1 Geukensia demissa | reverse complement strand
TCGCTTGGCCAAGCGTAATCAAACACAAAAATTGTCAACAGGTTGAATTTCGAAGCCACTTACCGTTGTGTACAAACGTGTTAATTAGTACAGGAAATAACCTTTTCTAGCAAAGGCCATTAAATTTATTTCATTGCAAATAAAAATATATTTCATCAGATCGATATTTCTCAACCTCGAACTTCGACACAAGCGAGTAAATTAACACTGACTTTAATGTGAAGGATCTTCTGTTTGTACTCGAGTTATCCGAGATTTCGATTCTACCGAGTTCGAGTCATCAGAGGTAAAAATACATAAATTCAATGGGAATTTTTCCGGGACCAAGTAAATACCTCGAGTTATCCGAGATATCGAGACAGCCGAGTTCGACACAACGAGGTTCGACTGTAGGTCTGTTAATGCCCATACTCATTTTCATGTTTAAAAAGATAATGTTTTGCTGGTTAAAAACCTTTAAATTGTCGCCACAGAAAGAAACCTTGCCATTTGCATTTTACTCACCTCGTCGTCGTTCTCTGTACTCGTAAAACAGTTCCCACAACACTTGGCAAACAACCCATACACTTGAAATCACAACACCGAACACATTCTGTGTTTTTGGTATTAAACTGATGTTAAACGCCAGGAATATTGATACAACTGTAATAACATATTTCTTATGTATATAATTCCGTTTGCCGTTATGAAACATACTTGACAAATCTTGCAGAAGTAAATGTGACTTAAAGCAGGGGTCTCAAACATACAATGAATTACTTTCGTTTATTCTTACCCGCCTTACATAATAAAAACAGAAGCTATTGAATGATTCACTTTTAAATTGCCAATTCAGAATAATTTAGATTATGTAAATGCAAACTATAATTAATGTTTAAGTATATGAAGTATATGTAAGAATTTGGTAATCTTTTTCTTTGTGATAAGATCACGACTTACTATTTTGTTGGTCAACAGCACTTTCCTATCATCTAAAAATATGTCCATAAACAGAGTTATTACATCAAATTTAGTGTAGTTAAAAGCAGAATATCATACCTGCCAAAATGTGTGAAGCTTTCCCTATAAACCAATGGCCCCAATTAAATACTGGTCTAATTGTTGACTTGGGGTCGGGTCTCAGAAGACCACCAATTATCTGGAGGCAGGTTGTTGCCATAAGTACTATACCGAAAATGGCGTGAACTTCAGCTACCTAGTATAATTGATAAATTTTATTAAGATTTTACTTATGAACATCCCACATTAAAATTGAAGATTATTCATTTTGACTGACAATACATATGTATCTAATTATATATGTTTTATTTCAAAATTAAACTAATATTGGCTTCGTTCACTTAAAAGACCAACAAATGAGAGAAAGCAATATATTATAGATGAAACAAATGTGTATAAAATTACCTTTGTAAATCCATCCACTTTAACAAATATAATTATAAATGATATAGCTGTGAGAGTTGCTGTTAACACTGCAAATGCTCTGTGAACCTATGATTAAAATAACGAGATAACTATATATAATCAAAACTGTTTAAGTAAAATTGTTCCACTATGAAAATTGTCTATTTCTGGTTTGTTTCTTTTGCTGAGATAGCACTTGTTTGCAAAACGTCAGCCGGGTCATTTCAAAATTAGCAACTGTATACATTTATACTTTATCGCTCTTGGACAAATTTAATATGAATTCTGGATAATGATATTTTGAGTTACACTTAAAAGTGGGATTAAGGAGAGCTGCGATAACTAATCCAATGATCAAACAATTAATAGGGCAAATGTGAAACAATTAATAAAGGAATTATGGCGGCACATGTGAAGGGACTGCTGCATTTTAAATTCACCTTACCTGGCAAGCAAGAAAAAATTAATTATCTATAATCAAAATATCTGTGTAAAGGTCTTGATATACATACAAAACATTACAAATCTCGAAATGAAATATAGACAACTGAGCTGAAAGAATGCATTTATTGGAAAAACCAACGTTTAGTAATAAACATTGTTATCTATATTTACCTGGAACCATACTTTCGTGCCACAAACCATTGTCTCCCCAAAACTGGATTTGAAATATCTTGCTATGATAGTTGTAAGTCCAGTAAAGACAATCCAAGCTATTATCATCAATAGAGCTGTAGAGCAAGTAATAAAGGTGTCAATGTTTGTCATAACAGATAGGTATTTAGTAAAAAAATGTGATATTTTTGAAAAACTACCAATAAAAAATTTCAAATGTAAAAATTTTCCTGTTCCTTTGTCGTAAAAAATATGTTTTACAACTATATGGTCCAGACTTGTACATGTTATTAGTTGTCGTAAAGCAATCAGTGGAAACAATATTTTTAATGAACAAATAAATGAAAAACCTGTAGAAGTTTAGATTCGACTGTCATTTGGTGGATTGCTGTCTCATGGACAATCATGCCGCATCTCCGATTTTTATATTTCTTTGTTCACCGCTTGCGGTGAAAATGTTACCACCATTTTAGTGCTTCCAATAAGAAATTAATCGTTTATTACAGATGGAGTCATTCATAAATTTACAAACCATGGATTTGAGTTAACGTTGGTAGGGCAGATCCTCTGTAAATTCTGGTAGATTTAAAATTAACTTTATCTTCTGTTGTTACTGGTAACTCAATGTGATGGGTTATTGCAGGACTTCCTAATAAATGACACAAGGAATAAACTTATAACTTTTCTTTGAAACAATTCCAGTATTAATGGATGTTTATATCAGTAACAATATTTAAAGAAGCTTCTGATAAACCATTCATATTTGATCGGCAACAACTGTTTTAAAGTCTTTTTGGCAAATGAAATCACTTTTCAAAGTCACATGGTAAATTTAAGGTTTTAATCAATTATTTTCATTTGATTGTTAACAATGATTGTCATTTTATAACAGTACAAAGTAGTACTATTTTAATCATAAAATAACTGAGTAAAAATAATCCAACAGGCATACCTCTATGCAAATATCCCCATGCCACCATAACATAGTAATCTTTATTTAAATCATACACCAATCTGTCTGAAGGCTTTAACATGTTGACAACACTCATTATTTTTGGTCTAGTAAATTCACAGTAAAGTTTTCCGTCTTTCATTGCTACTACCATATCCTGTATATCATTTCCCTGTAAAGATATACAAAAGTAAAAATGTGGGGTAAATATCACAGAGACCACACCCCAACTCCGTAAGAAACGGAGAAAATATTTTGAATCTAATAGATCGTCACAAGACCTTTAACAAGGATGGAATCCCACTCCTCGAAACGAGCTCTAAATCAACCCAAACAAATGAAACCTGTAAACAATTGTTCAAATCTTAAGTACGGTTCCGACTTTCAATTGAAGTTCAGATCGTTAAAAAGAAGCGAAACATGTTAACTATGTAAATACGTATATTTAGATGCGAATATTCCACAAAGTAAAATTAATACAAAAATTTTCGACAAGAGGGACGATTTCTCATCCCCAATTTTTCATTTTTACCTGCCGTGACGGGGACGTTACTTTTGCACCTTCATACGTAGTTACATTTCTCAAATTTTTCTTCATCTTGTAGCGCCGTTTCAGATTTTTCGCAAACTCGGCATAACTTACCAATTATTAAGCCAAGGGTTTCGTAACCAATTAAAGCGTTCACTAAATCTTTCAAAAGTGTAAAAATTCAGTATCAAATTTGGTTGATCTTGCCATCATCTGATGAAAAACGGGAAAACACATCCTACTTTGCAAAGAGAACATGGTAAATAAAGCGCGTTAATTCAAACTAAATCGACATGGTCTTAAAATTGATATTAATAAACTTATCCGTAAGGGATAACATTACCGCATTATTATTTATTTTTAAATATGGTTTTTATTGGTACTAGTATTAAATGTCTTATAAATAGCTCACAGTTTATATTTTTATAGGATTCTGCTACTTAAATTCCTGACTATATATTTTTTACATTGGCATTTGCATAAGCCCAAGTTTTCTTTGAATTCTCGAAATATTTAAAATACAAATTAGCAAGTTTGTATGAAGTTTAAACTTTTTTCATTGCGCGTGATTTTTAGAAATTCACGAGTCGCACTACAAAAACTGCATTAATAATTTCCGTTGTAAAATTACAAAACGGAATTGAATATATATGTGTATCAGTAATGGAAACTTGTAATTTCAGTTTTAGGCAATAATTCACAAAAAACTAACTAATAATAAAGTCAAGGGATTCGTCTGTTTGATTGGGGTTTAACGCCACTTTTAACAATATTTCGGTCACTTCACGGTGGTCAGTTTTACTGGTGAAGGAAGCCGAAGTACCCGGAGAGAACCACGACCTTGGGCAGGTAACTGACGAACCTTATCACGTACGATGCGAGTTAAACTCAACCTGTTTTTATGGTACAAAGCCAGGCGAGAACCCACGCCGTATAGGTGATAGGATACAGTGATCTGTACAGGCAAGTTTAAATTAACTACCTAGACCACTCGGCCACCCAGGCCCCTCAAGGGTTTCGTTACCACAAGTTAATTAAAACATTTACTAAAAGTGTAAAAGTTACGTTAATCTTATTATACCATCATCTGATGAAAACCGGGAGAAGTACATCCTTCCTCGCACAGAAACATGGAAAATAAAGCTTTAAATTTAAACTTTATCTACATGGTCTTAGCATTTATATAAATAAAGTGATTCGTATAGATATCATCACAACAATATATTTTTATTTCTAAATATGGTTTTATTGGTAATAATATAAACTGTCTTATAAATAGCTGACAGTTTATAATTTTGGTACTTCCATACTATAAATTTTAACATTGGCATTTGCAAAAGCCCATGTTTTTTTAGTTCTCAAAATATTTTGCTATTAAAACATTAATTAGCAGGTATTTATGAACTTTAACGTTTTTTAATTGTACATGATATTTAGAAAATTCCACAGTCACAATACAAAAACTGCATTAATAGTTTCCGTTGTAATATTACAAAACGGAATTGAATATGTATGTGTATCAGTAATGGAAACTTGTAATTTCAGTTTTAGGCAATAATTCATAAAAAATAAAAACATATTACTAATTTTCTATGGGCCAGTCAATGTCTTATATTTCGATTTTAATCATGTTACTGGAGCCTTATACAAACCCTTGCATTTTATAATTTTCAAATCTCATAATCCTATTACAATCATTATCACGTACCTTATATTGCCTATAGTTGAATAGCAGTGGATTGTACCCGTGTTGCACAGTATACTGACCATCTTTAATTGTGCAAGATATCGTGTGGTCACTACCCTACAATAAAATTACTTATTAATTCAAATGCTGTTTCAGTGATACAGCTTGTATGTTAAAGATTGGTCTAACTTGAAAAGATAATTACCTACATTATGTACATCTTAATAAAAATAAATATGTCTTCTTTTTCGAAAAGTCGCAATTTAAATAATGGACTTGCATTTTTATATACACATACATTAATCTTTGTTGAGTATCAAATTCAGAGATTATTCTTTTTCTTGTATTCTTGGTGGCGAGAAGGGAAAAAATATCCCCGAAACCGAATCGAATAGAGATTACAATTGCCATTTCAAGTTTACATCACAAAGAATTTATTGCAATTTATTGTATAGAGGATTTTTCAAGGATTACAAATGAAAGTGAAGTAGTTACAGGTATTAATTTTTACATATACTAAAATTCCTTCCCTGGTTATGATAGTATCAACATTAGCGCATAACAATTTTAGAAAGTTGCACATTTATCTGAGTGATGTTAAGTTCGTAGATTAAGAGAAAGAGGCTTACCATTATACGATCATCAGAAAATCCTAGTGATATATATCCCTCTCCATTTTTCGCAAAAACTTGAAATCTTGTTCGGTTTCCTTCATCTTTAAAGGTTGCTCCTGCATCACAATTTTCACCGGTACAATAGGCAGGATATAAAACACATCCAAGGCTCTGTCCACATCTATCGTATTCAATTTTAATATCGCTAACATCTTTTACCTTTTAAAAATCCATCATATATCAGAAGCGTGAACCGAATAAACATAACAAATAATGTCTACTACAAGAAAATGAAGAAATTACAATTCGTTTCATGGGCTATTTCTTCCAATTTCCTCTGATACAATTAAAGTCGTAAATTTCCCTTGAGCCTTTCGAGTTCACGTTTCATATATTGACTGGAACAAAAAAAAGCAATCCAAAGAAAGCTTCAAGGGATTCCCTTTAAAGCAAATCATAAACAAGATCTAGAATTGTAGGTGACACCCGTAATTCCAATTTTTAAAATTCTCTCTAAAAACCGTTTAATGGTTTTCGAAAATTGCAAATTTAACAATCAGAAACAAGATCTTCCGTAACAGCCATATACAATGTATGTTAGAAGGAAGTGCATGACTTTTTCTTAAAGGACTTTCTTTAGATGCTTAATGTGAAATTTGATTTCATTTTAACTTTGCAATTTCAGATGAGGAACTTTTTTTCTTAAGTCAACAAATCAGAAACCAGAAAAGCCCATCAATCATGTTGTGGTTCAATCATGACGAAAACTGGGTTCTTAGACCTTTAAAGATATGTATATTTTTTCATAAAACGACCAAAATCCGAGAATTCCTTATGCCTGTCATGTTTGTATTACGGGAAAGCAAAAGAAATCCGAAGGGCCAGACAAAAGGGGAAAGTCGATAGACATTCAGTCTCGAGAACACGAACAAGACGGAACATGACACATATACAACATGTACATACAAAACTGAAAACAAACATAAAACTATGAATAATGCAATCACCACCAAAAAAACAGGGGTGAACTCAGGTGGACCGGAAGGGTAAGCAGCTCCTGCCTCTTTATAGACAGCCGCCGCATTGTCCAATATTTAATCTGGTTTTCAGGGTAAATGGGAAGGTTCATGGGATCACAACCTTCAGGCGGAAAAGCGAATAGCATGTTTTTGGATTACTCCGCAACTTAACGAATAGAAAAAACAACAAACTTTATTAGGAACATCTCGGGGATGCTGAACAAGAAGTTTCGACTTATTTGGCTAAGCGGTTTTAGAAATATTGACGTTTAAAATATGAAATAAAAACACGATCTGGTATCAACAAAAAAATTTATGAAATGATGACTTTGTTTGGGTTATTTTGGTGTCAGCAACAAACACTGTTTTAGTGGTACAGGCTCTTAAAATAGCTTAAAATCTGCGACACGTATACATCATTCGTTGGGGCACCTGGATTATGAAAAATTGTCTTATGTTAAAGTCTTCACGTTTGTAATAAAGTGTTTTGTCCTTCGATCTCGCACCTTGTTTCTAATAATTTCAATGAAAATGACTGACTCCTAAACGGATGATTTTGAGCAAATTATAAGAAAAATAAGCGTAGCAATAAGTCAAATATCAAGAAAACAAAAGAGGGATCGGAAATGATTTTTTAAAATATTTTTTGTCGTTACGAGTTAAAAAATCAATTTGATAATATACACCTGTAAAAAATATATGAACAAGAAAACAAGATTATCACCGTAAAATAACAATTTTTATTTTAAATATCATGACATCAAAATATGGACAGTTTTCACACTTAAAATTATCTTTAATATGTATTGTCAGTGAAAGCTCAAAAACGTTATTGAATTGTCAAATCACATTACAAAATGCCAAGAATGACCCACGCATTGATAACTAGTCATCGAAAAGTCAATATCGGGTAAATCCAACGTTTGCCTGGATGAGTGGTGTAACCCTGCGCCGCATACTTCCAGTTAGACGTCTGATTTGTTGAAGCGTTATCTGTCGCAATTCTCGGTGCAAGTGAGCTTCAAACTGTTGCAATATCTGTGGAGGAGGCTCCAAAGCCTGTATTCGCCTACACAATTGGTCCTACAGATGCTCTATAGGGTTGAGATCTGGACTTCTTGCTGCCCTAGAGCAATGAGGTCTAGCGTTGTCATCTATGAATAAAGGTCTTGACACTAACGTTTGGTTGGCAAAATGAGCCACAACTACAGGTGTAATCACGTCCCTGGTGTCCTTTTCGCCAGTAAGGTTGCCATTGATTATTTCCAAAAGTGAGACACAACCCCATACCATAACTGAGCCCCCATCAAAAGCCACTGTTGGAACAATGTTTCTTGGAGAGTAAGCTGCGTTACGATCCCTTTAACCACGGGTTCGACCATCAGTTACGTAGAGTAAAAATCGACTCTCGTCTGACTAGTGTATTCGTCGCCAGGTTTGAAGGTTCCAGTTCTGCCTTGCTCTGCACCAGGCCAACCTCTCCCTGTGATGGCGATCGTCAAGTGTCGGGGTTTTATGACTCTTCTTGCCTTTAATCCCGCAGATTTTAAACGATTTCTTACTGTTACGGTTGACAGATTACGACCATGTAACCACTGCTTTTAAGACAGGTGCTTGTTGCAAATGGATTTCGTCTGACTAATCTACCAAGGCTTCTATCTTCACGTTGGGTTGTTACAGATGGTCGACCAGATCGAGGACGGTCCTTAACATTCTGGATGACAACATGTTTTCTGACCAAACGGCTGATCACTTCGTGGTGTTAACCAATCGCCTTGTAGGACATACCAGCGAATGCATGCCAATAATTTGCCATCTCTGTGCCTCTGATATCCGTCTTCTTGCCATTCGTACTTAAAATGATTTTGAATTCAGAAATTCGGGACCTAAATACGGATTTGATGCACGAGATAATAGTGCATATTGGACGTGAAGAAGGGAGCAAATTGCACGTGGGCAAAAACAAATGACACACCTACGCTCACATCCTTTTAATTATGTTTAAAATTATGAACATTGCTCAAAATCATAAAAATTAAACCTTATTTTCAATAAGCAATCCTGAAAAATATTTAGAGTGCTTAACTTTTTACCAGGTGTATAGATACTGCATGTAAAATTCTACTTCCACTGATGTTTTGTGTTATGCCACAACGAGAAATTTGCCATCGCCGCACTAACACTATAACATTATAAAACCAGTGTAAAAACACCACGAAAACAAATAGTATGCAGATCTTAGCTTGCCAATAACACCTTATCATGTAAATTAAACATTTTTGTTGTTTTTATATAATATAAAACAAATGGTGTTAACCTTGTGCTTTTGTCTTGGAATAGTGTTATAGTTGTAGGCGGTAAAGTTAAATTTTCATCCATATGCAAATTAATTTTATAATTTGAATATCCGGAATATATTTTAACAGACAAACTTTGTAAATATGTTTTGGTAAAGTTTATTAATACTAACCTCCTCAACAAAAACAACAGGTTTGTCTACTTTCGATGGTATGTGATTCATTATGTTGATCCAAAATATATCAAAAGTCTCCAATATGGACGTGCTTCAAATACAAATATAAACATATTACACCATTAAGTATAAACGTATTTTATTTGTTCCAAGGTAAATAGATAGAAGAGAAATATATTCTTATAAAAATGATATTAAACAGTTTTAACTTGTTTTTTTAAACAACCGGGTCAATGCCTTTGCTGGTGTATCAGAGGTCTCCGTTCAGTTGTCAGACTTGCTGACACGAAATTAATTTATGAAATATTTTTTTTACATTTTGCTACAATTGTTTAAATTATAAAGTACTGAATATACGAAGAGGCTTCGAAACATATTGGACCTATTATTTGTCCCGCTGGATTCGGCTGTTTGGATTTGAGTACTTTTTAGTTTGGATTTCGGACATTATATTTTTTAAACTATAGGTACAAAAACGTCGTTGGCGTGTGATTGTGAGCTGATGTTGGTGATTGGGTTTGACACTTTTCTTGGTAATTTACTATATGTTACAATTTTGGATTTTCTGTAATGAAATCTTTGAATGTTTGGAAATTTTTACCGTAAAAAGGTCCGGATTTCTATACGTTAAGAGCTCAGTTTTTAATTAACAATTTCAGGGAGACATCTCATATGTTTAAACAAGATTTCTCTACGATTTGTAGATTAAGGACAATCGAAAAGAAAAGATGAACACTCTCAATGATTGTTCAGCATTGGCAGGTAGGGCTTAGCACAGTATAAGCTTTATACAGCTCAAAATTCAGAAATGAAATTCAGCATCTAAATTGGGTCAGAATTATATTGAGTTTCCGTGGACCATAAAAAATAAATCAGACGGAATTTTTCCTATGTCTTATAATTCTGATTTAAATTTTGACATGGAATGAACATCTTCTCTTATACGAACAAAAAAACACCAGAGGTGTATTTCTTAAATTTAAGGATGTCATTTAGGACTCAGATATCAACAGAAACTTGCGAGATACATATGAATGTCTTAGGTCGAAATACAAATATGAACCCTGGGTCATATTAATACTTGAGACCTTAACATCGTCAAAGACCAATATTTTATTGCCTTCCTTGAAAATGGGCCCTATATATCGCCCTGCAACAAAAATTGCCTGGATAATATCGTGATATTATCGAAAAATCTTTACATGCATATTGCAAAAAAAAATAATTTAAAAAAAACTTTCGGCCAAATCAGATAATAAAGGCCTTTAAAAGTATATGATAAAATAATGGAAATAATTAATTTAGAAATAATAATAATTTATTATTCGTATTAAACATTATGAAACGAATTATAAAGATACAAGTGCATCTTGTGCTGTTTCCAGATTAAAACGCAATATTTAAGAACTCTATAAAACTTCTGTGTTTGTTCCTGCAGATAAAGCAGCCAATAATATCTTAGTTGTCTATCGAAACTATTATAGTGAAGTCCCCGCAATGAATTCATAGTTCCAACACTTTCCAAGCTACAAACTTGACAGAGCAACAAATCATTAATGAACATTTGAATGTTACCACCCTAGTAAAGGCTACATCTGACAATATCAACTTGTGCTCTAACTACTCATTGTTAACTTCTGTAATAAATGTTATGAAAATTCATCAGTCTACTTTTTGAGTGTTAAAAATTCACTAGATGTTTAAACTTTAATCTATCCAAGTTCATTTTTCTACAACAAGCAGTTATGATTTTTCTACAATTTATACCGTTGTATCACATAAGCTTAAGGGCCGAGTTGCTAAATCGTACAAAAATGATATCAAGGAGGAATTGTGTTGCTGCAATCATGTGGGGTGATATCCTGCAGGTGTATCATTTTAAAGATTAATCGTTAAAAGGAACTGCTCCTTTCATGCCTTTGGTATCTTTGAATTCCTTTTTCCAGATTTTTTTTGAATGGGCTTATGTGATAAAGTGGTATAAAGAGCAGAAAAATCATAACTGTCTTTCCCAGAATAAGGCCATTGCAAATGTGCAATTTTCTACTAGATTTGCTGGTTTTAATTCAAAGTTTCTTAAATCATATCGAAATGAGAGACGCAGTTATTTGAAATGTACTTTGATGTTCTTTATAAAGAATCGAACTAATTTGAATTTTATTACATGTTTATGATCACGGGTTAATGAGACATTAATATCAACTTCATAACACATTCACGCCAAAAACGAAAAGGTGTAAACAAAGTTTACTGTAAGAAAAACACACATTTTACATATGGTGCTGGGATATTACCTTCAAATCAGCAACTAAATCTTTCATGACACAGTTAAATATCATTGACTTCATTGGTCCGGACAAAATGATTAAATTAATGTCATAACATTCCTTTAAGACATCTTGGTAGTAAAAGACTTTCAAATCAACCACAAAGGTAACACCATATAACCAGAACAAGATGTACTTACTAAAATGTTAGATTTCCTTCGTTAATAGCAGGTGCCTTCCATGTTACATTAACTTCTGTAACAAGATCTTTATTCTTGTGGCCTAACATGTTCTACAAAATAGTACAAAAACTAATTAAAATAGTTACTCAGGCTCTCCTTGAGAATTTTCTATTTTAAAGTTTTCAATGAGTTTAAGTCATTTTTAGTGTTTCTCCTTGAGAATTTTCTATTTTAAAGTTTTCAATGAGTTTAAGTCATTTTTAGTGTTTCTTTTAAGAATTGTTACATCGTTTCTTTATTGTTTTGTGATATACATGTAGTTGTTACTAACTTGATGTTGATCGTGTGTACGGGGTATTAAAACAGGAAACCAGTTTTATATAAATATAAATGAATATATTCAGAATATAACCCCCTTTTATAGTTTGATGTTATGAAGATAAATGGCAAAACGTATAGTTGTCTTTTGCATTAAAAATGGAGAATACAATACAATAAAATCATAAAAAACGGGCAATCATGAAGTTTATAAAAAAAGTAATACAACATCTTTTATAAATGTTTAGTTTACCAAATATCAATTGAATATAAGATATGAATTGCTCATCATAACACCGTCTTGAAGAATTTGACCTTCGCCTGTTATGAGAAATAAAAAAAAATAGTAGGAATACTTGTATACAGTTTGTCCTGTAGACCTAAATGCGGTGTTTGGTGAGGCACCTAAAGAAACAATGAAGTCAAAGTCCTACGGATATATGTGTTTGTATGTGTCGGCTCCAAGTCCTTTACTGATTAAATATACCAATATTTGGATTCATATAGAAGTTTTTTTTATTTTGTCGTTTGAATATCTACGTATATACGAAAACCATGAAAAAGAAACATCTCACTTTAAAACCTTAACATTATTCTTGCAGGTTGTCATCATTATATACATGTACCTTAAATCCACCAATACAATCAATTGCTTTTAGTTTATCCTCGGGAAAATGAGTAAACTCTCCGAGAAGTTCTTCCGTATCACCATGACTACGGTGGACTGCTATCTGTAATCCCATGATTGCCCTTCCATTTTTCGCTTTTACTGTCACTGAAATTATCATTACATTTGTACATGTTTCCCACGAGAAATTGCCGTTTGCATAAGAAAAATTCTTTTGTTCTTAAATAAGTCTGCTGTGATTCGTAGAAGGAGTAATTTTTGTAACATCCCTTATCCATGGCGTTCTTCTATCGAGATAAAAGTAATTTGTACTGTTTCTTTCTTTACTGTGATACCAAAATAAAGCTGTATGGAGCTATCAACAAGAAGAAGAAGAAAATCCAACGCACATACTTAATTTTGATGTCTTACAAAGGTTTGAAGATTGACAATGACTTTGATTCCTTTGAAATGATATTTTGAAAGTAAACTTACAATGAATATCTTGTCCTGGGCTGTATTCATTCTCTGATAATTTAACTGTATATGGTGGTTCTGATGTTTGGGCCTCCAACCCTCCATGTTTCGGGAATAATGTAAGACATGTTGAAACTGGTGGACCCTTTGGATAACCTTCAACTGAAATTTATAACACGTAACTCATCACTATTACAAATAAATAATGTAAAATACAAAATTACCAATGTTAAATAAATATGGAGAATTTTGGTATGCTATATGTACATGACAAGGGGTAACTTCTCATAATCAAAACATAGGCATTTCAATTTTCGAAATTGGCCCATGAAGTAACGTAAAATAGGAAAGGTGGCAGTTCTCATTTGTTTTGTTTGTCAAAGCAAATTAAGCTTGTTTCAGATATCTTGTTTACTTCGGCTCTGTGTAAAATATATTATGAGTTAATGTAGATTATCTATTAAAATGTTAAAAGCAGATAAAGGGACTTAATTATGCATCATACTTGGTTATTTGGCACCGTTAGCTGTAAAGAAGATCCGCCTTCCGCGGTGTGCCAAAGACTTAATTTTGATAAACCCAATAATGACTGTACTCTTTACCTTAATTGTTTCATGTATGTATTAAATCAATAACATTATAGCATTGTATAACTTAATAAAGCTACATTGTACTGATAAGATATGGGACCGAAAGTCCCCTGATCTCGTTAAGTGTGTGGTAGCGGAGATCGCTTCCTGTGTCCGCTGAAGACCGTACCAGAAACTATATTGAGTGGATGAAGCAATTTATTATTATTAACAGTTCCAGCCTGATTTTTTAAACTTCAAACTCATTTGTCTGTTATATATTATCAAATTACTGTATACAGTTCCCTGTTCTATGTATTAAAGGGAAAATTCTCAAAATCGTTTTTAGTACTTTAATATGTTCCAGGTGGTAAGGATATGAACCTTACAAGG
>JARWCS010182637.1:0-14110 GCA_034783895.1 Geukensia demissa | reverse complement strand
TAAAAACCAAAGGGTAGGACTTGAAATCCCAAGCCCAAGACTTTTGATACATTTATACATACAGTATATGTCAAATGACCTACATGTTATACTCGCTTGCCTCAATTGTAACTTGTGCTCCACGTGTAGACGATCAATGAAGCATTCGGTAAAAAATTATTCTATGGACTTAACATCTGTGATTCTTTACCAAATGGAATACTAATTACAATTGAAGCGAGTTAGGTTAATTTGCTAATACAACATGTAAGTCATTGGACAGGTAAATCCGAGGTCCAGACTTGAAGCGAACTTTTTTGTTGGTTTTTGTATTATGTCCTTTCAATACTGGGTTAATTCGACCTTCCGTAATGACACCTTATTGTGTGGTATAAGGAAGAGAGCAACTATTTTGTTTTGCAGGGGCATGGAAATAACTTTGGACCATGGCGTATTTTGTTTAAATATCCACCAGCGTGTTATGTCTAGGATATGTTCATCCTGTCCTTTTTCACCAAAATTTGCATTTTGCCTTTTATTTACGTTCATTCCGTGTCCCTAATAAAAGTGTTCTCCCCATCTTCCAGTTTTATGTTCGATAAAGGATTTTACTATATAAAGGTACCTATTAAAGACGAAAAATGACTAGCATTGGTGTTTTATAGGTATAAACAGGAAGAGACAAAAATCACACGAAAAGACCAAGAGATAAAATAAAAAAAAAAACAGAAAGTTGCAGTAACGACGAAAAGCTCTCCCCGAACAAGACAACGCCAATGTCGACAAAAAAAGACACCTAGAACCAAACAAAGGAACAAGGAGCAGGACGCAGCTCGTAAAAAAAAGATGCCGGGAAATCGAAACACCACAATCTAGATCTAAACGATTAGAACAAGGACGTGCATCAAAAGCCAGGTGTTTGTTCAACAGCAACACAATTGAAAAACAAAGCAATGCGATTAAAAAACTAATTAAAAATTTTCATGCTAAAATCAAAGATGGACCGACGTATGTTTGTGTTATATGTCAAAGACTGATGTACAGAAAAAGTGTAAAAGGTTTCATTAAAGACAAATATAAAAAACTTTCAACAGAAAATAAGGGCAAGTTGTTTAACGATAACAATATGATCAAAAGCAACGATGGAAATCTTTGGATATGTCATACATGTCATAATGCGTTACATAAGAATCGCATTCCTGCTCAAGCAAGTGCTAATGGACTCTCTGTTAACCAGGTCCCAGAGGAATTAAGAGAACTGAACCCTTTGGAAAGCCGGATGATTGCTAAAAGAATTCCATTTATAAAGCTTCTTGTGTTGCCTCGTGGAAGGCAAAAAGCTATCAATGGACCTGTTGTAAATGTTCCGGCAAATATTGAAAAAAACTTTCTACCACGTCTGCCGTGTAATGCCAACATTATTGGGATAAAATTGAAACGAAGGTTAAAATACAAAGGTCATTATATGCATCAATTTATCCGACCCACAAAAATACGCGAAGCCATTCAATATCTACGTAAACACAATAAGCTGTACTCCGACGTTACATTAAACCAAAATTGGGAGAACGACTGGGCCGAGGAAGATCAAGAAATGTGGGACAGCTTGACACAAACTGACAACGATTGTGAAGAAGTAAATTTAGATTCGTCCAAAAGACTTGAAGACACTGAACCAATAGCCCTTAACGAAAGCAGCGCGGGCACAGCTTCAGTATCCACACAAAATAACAACAATGGCGATAATGATAGTGACACTGAAGATCAAACAGAACTGGACTTGTCAAGTAAGCTACGAGGTCTGCCGTATGCCACATTATTGACACCGGAAAACTTTAATCCAGACTCGGACATTACTTCACTTGCACCATCGGAAAACGAGAAGCCTCGGTCCATACTTCTGGACGATGATTTTGAAGCTCTAGCCTTTCCAAATCTATTCATCGGTGACACGGGTACATTATCAACGAAGAGAGGTGTTAAACTATCCGTCAGGAAATATTTTAATCAAAGACTTTTAAATGTTGACGGTAGATTCGCCAAAGACATCGATTATCTCCTTGCTGCACAATATGCCACAGAGCATAAACAGGTCCTTGATGACATAAGCATTATGTTAAGACAGAGGAAAGGTGGTGGACACGGGCATGAAGTTATGAATGCTGGCTTGCTACGACGGGGTAACCGTTTAGAAAATATGATAAAAGATGATAAGGCATATAGGTGTTTGAAACATGTTCGTGGAAGTCCATCTTATTGGTCAGCTATACAACATGAAGCCATGAGTATGATCAGACAGTTAGGTAAACCAACATGGTTTCTGACTTTAAGCGCAGCTGATATGCAGTGGCCAGAGGTGATAAGAAGTATAGGTTTCCAGTATAACATCAATTACACGGACAATGATGTCAAAGAAATGTCGTGGGAGACTAAATGCGAGTGGCTAAGAAACAACCCAGTGACTGTAGCAAGAAACTTTCACCATCGCCTTGATATATTTTTCAAAGATTTTATTTTGTCAAAAAGTAATCCAATAGGAGAAATAGTGGATTACATAATACGCATAGAGTTCCAAGCAAGGGGTTCTCCTCATGCGCATACGATACTTTATGCGCGCAATGCTCCGAAAATTGGCATCCAGTCAGACGAAGAGGTCATAGATTTTATCAATAAATACCAATCTTGTAAGCTACCAGATGAGCAAGATGATCCCGACTTAGCCAGTTTAGTCAAGAGGTTACAAACACATGTGCATTCTGCTAGTTGCCGCAAAACTCATTCCAATTGTAGATTTCATTTTCCTCATCCACCCAGCCCAGAAACTGTCATAGCGAAAGAGGTTGAAAATGAAAAAGACACGAATGCAGCCAAAGCTTTACTAGGAAAGGTTCATGAAATTATTTCAGACAAAGAAATTGATAAAACAATGACAGTAGAAATGTTATGTGAAAGAGCCGAGGTGAATATGGACCAATATTTAAAATCTTTACTTGTTTCAAACAGAGGAACGAATATCGTTCTAAAAAGGTCAGTCGCAGAAATAAACATCAATAACTACAACCCTGCGATTTTAAAAGCATGGCAAGCCAATATGGACCTTAGTTATATTGTTGATGCATATGCATGTATTATGTATGTGATATCATATGTTTTAAAACAAGAGAGAAGCATGAGTGATCTATTAAGAAGAGTAGCAAAAGAGTATCAAGATTCAGATCTGCAAGTACAACTCCGAAAGACGGGTGCGGCCTTTCTAAACAACAGAGAAGTGAGTGCACAGGAGGCGGTTTATAGAATTTTATCCATTCCTTTAAAACAAAGCAGTAGAAAAGTGGTATTCATTAACACTAATCCGAAACAAAATAGGGTGGTTATGTTGAAACCAATATCGGCAATAGAAAATCTAGAGGACGAAGACGAAAATGTCGTTCAAAAAAGCCTCATCGATAAATATGCTGCAAGACCAGACCATCTGGAGCATCTTTCACTTGCCGAATTTGGTGCTTGGTACACATACAGCAACTCTCAAGATAAAGATGATGTTGAGGGAGATAGAAACGATGCACTTGAGCGCACTAAAATAAAGCTAAAAGACGGTCTTGGTACAATGTCAAAGAGGAAACGTGAAACCGTTATTCGTTTTCCCTCGATGAAAGGCTCTCAAGATGAGGAACTTAAATTAAGAAGCAAAATTATGCTTTATGTTCCATGGAGAAGTGAGGAAAATGATATAGATGCCATTGAAAGCTACGCTGATTATGCAAACCGGATGGGCTCAGTCATTGAAGAAAAGGAAAAGTTATTTACTAATGTAGAAAGTGACTTCGATGATAACGTCCAACGCCTAGAAGAGGAAGGTGTGCCAAACCATGTATGGGATGATATTGCGCCACAAGCCTTGCAAAATGAAGGTGATGATGATATTGAAGGTATTGCACCGGAACGAAATATGGTTTCAGAAGATATAGATGCCAACGAAAACCTTTTAACTGGAACGCCTAGGCCATTAGAAGCAAGATTTTCATTTGAGAAAAACAGGTCTGTGATGTCACAAGACGAATATCGAGCGGCATTTCAGATACTCAATACGAAACAAAAACAGGCAGTTTTATTCAGCAAGAATTGGTGCATTGAGGCAGTTGCTGCCCTGAGAAACGGCAAATCGCCTACACCGTATCATGTATTTCTAAGCGGACCAGGTGGAGTGGGGAAAAGCTATGTTATTAAACTAATTCACAATGATGTCACTCAAATTTTTCGCCAATCAGGACTACTAGAGCCTTCTGAAATACCAGTCCTGGTGACTGGACCGACAGGTACAAGTGCTTTTGCCGTTGGAGGTCTGACCCTGCATTCAACGTTTCTTTTTTTCTACCCGAAATAAGCAATATCAACCCCTCTCAAGCGATCGACTTAACACACTGCGATGCAGTCTTGGCAAGTTACAGGTACTGATAATTGATGAAGTATCTATGGTAGGATCAGAAATGCTCTACGCAATTCACGAATGACTGGAAGAAATAAAAGGAACAAACAGCGAAAACTCTCGATTCGGTAACGTTAGTATCTTAGCTGTTGGCGATCTCCTACAACTGAAACCAGTCAAACAAGGAACTATTTTTAAACTTCCATCCGATCCATATGCAAAACTTCATGGTTCTTTATGGATAGAAAACTTTAGACTTTAGACAGAAATAATGCGACAAAAGAACGACAGGCCATTTGCTGAACTGTTGAACAATGTTAGGAACAATTCATGCACTGACGACGATATATCGATTTTGAAAAATAGGTCTATTGAAATCGGAAGTCAAGATTATGAAGAACTTGACCTAAAGTCAGCTCTACACCTCTTTGCTACAAACAAATTGGTCGATAAACATAACGATAACATGCTTGGAAGACTTAGCGTTCAGACGCTTAAAATACCAGCTATTGACAGTGCTAAAGATGAACAAAGCAGACAATTATTAGTTACTCTTCCAGATAAGCCATCAGATACCGGGGGGTTGCGATCAGTTGTTGAAATTTGTGAAAATGCAAGTTATGTTGACATACAATGTAGATGTTTCTGATGGTCTGGTAAACGGAGCTAATGGATTGGTTAAAGGTATTGTCAAAGATAACAGTCAGGTTAAAACCATACTTGTAGCCTTTGACAATAAGAGTGTTGGTGTTTCAGCAAGGAATAACAGTCAGTACAAAAGCGAATTCCCACAGTGTGTTCCAGTGTCAAGAGTAGAGGCAGTTTTTATGTTAGGTCGAATGAAGAATGCCGAAGTAACAAGGGAACAGCTTCCACTTACTCTCTCTTGGGCCCAAACTATTCACAAAGTACAAGGACAAACAGTTCCAAGGGTTGTGATCGATATGTCAGGCCAATTCACAGCAAGTCAAGCTTATGTTGCATTTAGTAGAGTAACAAAATTAGATGGTCTTTATGAAACAAATTTTGACAGAAAGAAAATTAAAGCAGATGAAGCGGCTGTACAGGAGATGAACAGAATGCGAAAACACAGTCGAGTTGAACCGACAATTTCAAATTTGCTTGCAGAAGAGTCCAACATTCTAAGAATAGCGCATCTAAACATATGTTCAGTATTACTAAAATGGGCGTACCTTGCGAAAGAAGAATTCCTTCAAAATATGGACGTAATTTGCTTAAGCGAAACTTGGTTTCACTCATCAGTTCAACTTCCAGAACACTGTCTATTGGAAGATGCAGTGACCTATCGAAAAAAATAGAAGTCAAGTGTTAGGACTAGATACAGTTTCTAATGGCGGTGTTCTTATTATTGTCAAAAAACACTTAAATTCAATGGAATTAATAGTGGAGATACCAAATTTAGAGGTCGTCATAACATTAGTCAAGTGTAAAGGATCAATCATTACTGCTGTCTGTTTATACAGAAGACCAGGAGGAATTTCCATGGAAACATTCATTGCTAGTATGAAAGCACTTCTTCAAAAACTACCAACCGGACCAATTATTTTGTTGGGAAATTTCAATTGTGATATTATTCCGAATAAAAAAACCAATTTAGTAGAATTATTGGAAAAAGAAGGATTTAATCAAATAATAAATGGACCTACAACTATAAGGGGAACATGCATTGATCATATTTATTGCAAAGACCTATCAACCATTTTCCCAGAAATACAAGACTGTTTTTACAGTGACCATAGAATTGTTGCAACAGGGATTGTTATTAAGTTTGATAAGTGTTAATAACTAATCTAACATATTGTCTTCATTCTTCAGCTCTTCTCATATGCGTATGGTCCGGACCAACTGATTATACTCACTTGATCAGTTAAATTCACGAGATGGAAAGACATTTTTTTCCAGTTACCACTGTCTGAATTATTTTGTACCTTTAAAATTTTCAGTAAATTAGCTTACATATATGTACGTTAGGTCTCTAAATATTCGGACTTAAATATTATTAAAGATTTTCATACATCAAAATTATTTTTTCTGTAATTTAATGAAATACGTGTGGACCATACGCTTACAGTCGAACCATATGCGTGTATACTCATATGGTCCGGAACATTTCTGATATGGTCCGGAACGAATGACTTGTGGTAAAACAGTAAATGTTAGTCTAGTAGCTTATCATATTTTTTGTCTATTAATTTATTTATTATTATTTTTTGAGATTATATAAGAATTAATAGATATGTGCGGTACGGAGGAGACATTGTATTTGATCATCAAATACTTTACATCTAGTTCATTTTGTTTTATGTTACTTTTGTATTTCTTAACCTGAATTGGTTTATGTAATAGTGAACTTCAAGGTAAAGTGACAAGCCTTCCTGTGGTCTGATGCTTTCTTGACCTAGAATATTAGAAAATTGGACTGAGCGAAACGATCAAGTATAACACGGGGTTCACTCATCATCATTCATTGATATGCGCTCGTTCTAAAAAAAGGCATTAAATATTTGCCACTGGACGTTAAGCACCATTCAATCAAAAATCGAAGCTATCGTGTGATTAATCAAATCAATGATTGTTAACGTGTTTGATCATATGTGGTAAGAATTTTTTCTAACACTTGCCGAGAGAGAAAGAAAGTGAGAATAAAATGAGAATAAATTACAAAACCTTTCGACACTTTTCCTGAAGCAATTTTGACACTCAACCAGTTGCATAAAATCAAATTGTCTGGTTCTAACTGCGGTAATGTTTTAAGCTTTATCATAAATATATGTTCATTTTGAATTTGAAGTACTTCTGGTTGATTGGTAACTGTTTTTGTCTCCCCAGTGTACATTTCTTTATTCAATATTTAGTGCATGATGTCTGGTTGAAACATTTTCTTCGCATAATTCTAATCTTGGATGTCATATATCATCAGAAATAGATATCCTGTTAAACAACAGAAATACGTGATTTTTGATAACTTTTTGACAGTTTATAGAGACTTATATGACACTTTACTTCTTCTTGTTCTTCCTTGTATCGAAAGTTTTTACATATCAATTGTCATTTTCTTCGTTTAGAAAATTTTTATAATAATTACAGAATTAGGTCGGAAGCATATTTAACTGTTTTGCATAACAATTGGAAAATGGGACGTACAATAATTCCATTTTTAACGAAACTGACAAATAGACACATGACAAAATTTTTACGATTATTGTAATATAATGCTCCTTAATCATTGCAAGCAGTTTGATTAACACTTTTTGCAACTGTTCGAAAAAGACGTGATAACCGCGTTTGAATTAGAGAAAATATAATAACTAATAGTTTGTTAATTGAGTATATTAATTTCTTATATCCGTTGGCAATAAGACCTTATATCAAAGACAATAAATCTACAGAAACCTTCATATAGTATCATTGAATTTGAAACCATATTTTTTCTTCTACAAAAAATTGATTTATCATTAATAAAACACAGATAGACTCTGCTTTTGATCAACGTTTTCTTTAAGGAACTTGGTCAAAGTTTTTGATATATTTTGACAGGATTATGCTACACCGTGTTTATTGAAAACTTCGATAGTGTCAACAGTTTTCAACATGATTAAATGACCTTTAATAGAAAGATAAACCATTTTTATTATCTTACCATACTAAATCCAGTGTAGAATACCTTTGTGAGAGATCAAAAGTGCATAGCCCAAAAAGACAAGACAAATCTGAAACACACTAAAAGATAAAACAAAAACAATAGAACAAAGGCTTGGAATCTAAGAATCCCTTAACATTAATGTAGTGGGATCAGGTGCTCCAGAAGGGTAAGCGTCCCCTCTCCCGCGCGAATACTTAGATCAGTGGTATTTATGACGAGCCTTGATTTCCTATTCATTTGCCGTCAAGATTATCAAAATTTAAGGTATAGGTCTTAACAATTCCTATAAAGGAAGACAATATCGACAAAACTGAAGAAAATATTCATGCGTTTGCTTGTGTGTACATGTATATATTTTTAAACATAAACAAACTACCTATTATGCAAAATGTTGTTAATAATGCTCGTTAATGTAAACACAATCCAGAAGGACTTATCAGGTGCTTCAATAAAATTGTGTAAGATCTTCAAATCTTTGAATATTATGCTCTATGGAATCAAAATTGACTAACTAGTAACAATTAACATCAAAACTAAATTTTAGTCAACGCTCTGCTGCATTTTTGTTCTTCATGCTGACTAAAATTTTATCGGTAACAACACATCATCCGTGAAAGAGCGAGCTTAACTATGCCTGATTTGAAGCTTCCAAACTTAAAAATGATTTCAAGAATATTGTCAACATTCTTCTTTGATGTTGTAGGTGACGTTACATGCGACGTGTTTGACATTGTCGGCCATGACCATAGACAGATACCACGCTATAGTTAATCCTATACAGTCAATGAATTGGAGGTCGACACGTGCATCATCCTTTGTCAGCCTTGGTGTTTGGACAGGTAAATGGCTTATTGATTAGAGTGGTTTTGTTGTTCGGTTTTTACCAATATATGCTTATTTTTAACTTCGTAATAGATGACAATACTAGTTCCTGCATGTTTTAATGATGACTCGGATTATATATCAAAAGAAAAGGCTCGGATCATATATCTAAAAAGGGCTCGGATCATATATCCAAAGAAAGTGTCTATGGACCGTTTGCAATATCATTTAATTAGGTAAAATGATCTTATTGCAATGTTATATTTCAATTTAGTGACGAAACAATTGTGAAATTATATTTCTAATTTAAGTTTATGTGGACCATGTCCAATATCATACTTCTTAGATAACATTGGGTGGTCACATGTCAGAACATCATTCTTCTAGTATTCCATTGATCACAATTCTTAGTAATACCCTAGTTGCTCAGTCAGATCAATTGTAAAATTATGATATAAATAATGAACAACAACGTATGTTACATGAAAATGTAGGATACTCACAAAAGTGATGCTTTGTTCGTTATTTAATTTAATTGTTTCTCAAAAAATATTTCCTCAGACTCCCGTTTGGTGTCGCTACTGCACATCTTTCTACTTTGTGTCATATTTTTGGGAAAATTTATCAGTTAACGCATGATTGAAAATTGTTACTTGAACGTGAAATTTCCCTTAAAAGCGACGTCAAGGAACAAGAACTATTTAGTGCAGCGGCAAAACCATATGGAAGAAATAGGTCGATGTTATTCAATTACACACAAGTAAAACGTAATGTTTTATTTTTAGTGTCACTGTTGATATCCTTGCCGTTCCCGTTATACAACGAAGTTGTACAGAGACCCGAATCCGACATTTTAGATTGTGTTCCAATGTGGCCATCCCCTTCAGAAGCATGGAGTAAAGCAACAACACTTGGTGTGGTACTGACAACTTTCATTATTCCATTGACAGCTATTGTTATTTGTTACGGCTGTATATTACATCATTTATGGAAAGGACACAAGGTCAAACAGAGTGATAAAAACGAGGTACATATTAATTGTTTCTTTTTGAGTTTCACTACTTGAATAAGAAAACAGCAATTGAAATTCACAATAGTGAGATAGCATTAGTAAGCCGTTTCATGGACGCAATTTGGCGGGTTGACTTGCAGTTGCATCGACGCAATGGGTGCTATTCTATTCTTACTGAGATGAAGCGTGGCATCCTTTTCTTTTTTCTTATCTGATATATTTTTGTCAAATTTCAAGCCTTTTTTTACTAAATGTAATCTGGTTATATATATATAATATTATTTGTGATGAGTCAAGTGTAAAATTCGGTCTTTTTAGTCTCGGTAGATTTGTAAGAGTTGTCTCCTAAATGGGACGGTATATTGATATAGTTATAGGGTTGAAATTTAGGTTTTTATTTTTTAAATCTTATTTCAGCTACAAATTTAATGCAAAAACAATCTTTTTGTTTATTTTATCGATGCGCATCTCTTTGTTAATACTATGGATTTTGCGAAAAATGGCAATATTTAAGGCTTTCTCACGTTACAGCTATATTGAGACACCGTCCCGCATGAGAGATAACGCTAAAAAAACATACAAATTACGTATGCATCCCGGGTTACGAAAAGCGGGAATACCCATGCCAAAGATAAAAAAAACTGCATAGTCCAAAGAGACAATACAAATTCGAAATAGAGTTAATGATTAGACGAAAATAAAAATAACAAAGGCTTGGACTCAACGAACTCCTTTACAATACAGCAGTTGAATCAGGTGTTCCTGAAGGGTAAGCATTCACTTTCCTGAGCGTGGTACCTGTCGTGAAGATCTCAATTTCTTTTACTTTCTTGCATCATTTTACTGCACTGTAAACAAAAGATTAAATGCAATAGAATTAGGTCTTATCACAAGTGAGTATTGCGTATCGCTCAATATTAACTCCAGTTATGAACGAGACTTCGGTTATCTCTTTTTTTTTTACTATTTGTTGCATTTTAACTTGCTCAGTATGGACTATTTTTAACTAGTAGCAAAATCACCATTAATGACGTAACAAGTTTGACGAATCTTCCTATTTTTGGCCCCTACCGTATCTGATGAAGGTAAATCCAAAAAAAGCGCTTTAAACGCAGTTAAATGTGGCTGATAAATATTTTTTTAAACGTATGCAATTGGATGGTATCCTTCTGTCATATATTAAATATTCATTCCTTTAAACGCATATTTAAACATATATTTCTAGCGATCCAATGAATACTTACCTGTAATTCACTAATAAAAAAATATTGTTTCTATTAATATATAGCAAAAAAGATTCGTTTGGTCGGGTTGACATCGATTCATGCAAAAAGATAATACTATCATACCGAAAACAGAGAAAAAATTTAAAGAATATAACTATTATTAAAGAATTTCATGTTTATTCTTTAGGATTTTTTAATTAGATTTGTACTTTTAATATAGCTAGTCTGTGAATGACCTTTTTTATAGGTCTGTAAAATCTTTATGGCTTTAATTAACAAAAACACTAATTTTTCAATGGGTTGTTTACAAGGCTTTAAAACGTTTTACAGAGATAAACGAGAAAATATATTTGCGAAAAATCCTAATTGGAGAGATTACAAATGGTTAGATTCACTATACAACACACCACTCTATAGTAGTCGCGAATGCTAAAAGTGATGCCTAAATGGGTTTTCAATAATTGACTTTACAGAAAAAGTTGATACTGGGTTTGACAGCCGTTATGAATGTGGATTAATAAAAGAAAATATTGTATTTTCCTTTTCCAAAATGAGCGTATATATCATATCATAATTCAAAAAACTACTTCTGTCATTGATTTCATTAACAGATGTTGATTTTATTTTGTATTTTCGCTTAAAACTGAATGAATGATTAATGAGCATATTTGTACCAAATTGTCCACATAAAAATACACTCGTAGAGCATCCTGTTATACATTTATCATCTATAACATTTAATACGACATTAATCTTCCTCGGTAAATATATAGATAGTTGCAATGACGAAAGATCATACACGTGCTTCAAACATCTGGTCAATTGAATTCGGCCTTTAACGATTGATCAATGCGGCCCTTTTTGTTGTAGGAAACGATTTATGGAGAATTTGAGAAGCTAATATAAACATTTTCCAAGATTTTAATCAACAAATTTTGGATTTCTTTATTTATGATTAACAACCTGCTTTTACAGCAAGTAGCACGAGGAGTGCCAGTAGTGCAGCAGGAGCTGTCTACCATTCCGAAGCACACAAGCTCGTTTTCATGTGGTTCGTGTTGCTTTAGTTTCCTGTGCAGGACTTTGCGCACTGTTGTTTGTCTAGTTTTTTTTTGTTGTTGTCTATCCTCAAAATTGTTTGTCTTTCACACTGATATCTTCAAAATCCTTTGAAATATAGCTATGTAGAGAGTGTCTGTACAAATGTTGATGGGTAAAACTATACAACAAACTCCACAATTATATTAAATTATTTTGTATAATACAGTGTTATGTACAATATTGGTGGTTATTGTGCGAGTGGGTTTTTTGGAGATGCTAAAGCGTCTCGCCCAATACGAATTTTCGGTTCATTGCAAACAAGAACGGTTAACACCCACATTGTACATTTCATAGTTTGATAACCTGTATTGAACATATTCTTAGATTATAACTGGGTGAATTAGGTCCTTTGGTTGTGCTAAAACGAAAAATGTTTTTTAAGATAACATGTCATAATGTCATTGTATGAAATTGACCAATCACATTTTTCCTTTTTCAATAGAATGAAAGTAGTATACTGCCAGTCAAAAAGAGTAAACAGCAGAGACAAATGGAGCGGAAGAAACGCGTCACAAGAATGGTTGCTATAGTTGTTTTGCTGTTTGCTGTCTGCTGGTGCCCTATTCACTTTATTACAATGTGGTACCAGTTTGATCCGAATTTTCCAAAAACAGACGCAATGCATTACTTCAAGCTATTTGGAAATACGTTGTCATATCTTAATTCTTGTGTAAATCCTTTCGTCTACGCCTTTGTTAATGATGGGTTTAGGAAGGCTGTACTAAAAAGATCACCGTTTCTTAGTAAATTGTGTAAATGTGTCTTGAAGCAAAGGTCAAGGAAAGATGCAACCGGAATGATAGATAAGTCCGTTGAAGCAAGACCAGGATTAGATGGACAGTCTGAACTTATGTCTACGCAAACAACGACAATGGCGTTGTGAAATACACAAATGGGATACAGGACACTAATTTCTGTTCAGTGGAAGCGAGGCAAAAAAACGTGCGTTACGGTAACACAGTGGCGATCGATATGACGAAATAGCGTCACAATGACGATCGATAGGACGAAATAACGTCACAGTGACGACCGATAGGACAAAATTACGTCACAGTGACGACCGATAGGACGAAATAACGTCACAATGACGACCGATAGGACGAAATTACGTCACAGTGATGGCCGATAGAACGAAATTACGACAAATTTCCTGGTTTTCTTTTCCTCATCCAATTTGAAAGAATGTAGTTGTAAGACGACATATCGACAAAATAAGAAATGTATTAAAATATATATGTTAAATATAAAAACAAACGTATAATACGGATTTTTGTGTTTTTCTCATTGTGCTATAAACTATAACGGACAATGATTTTATTACATTGAAACTGAAGAAACTTTCAAGCCTGTAGCGTAGAATCAAGACAAGACCAAAATACCACTATGAATATTCAATAGTTAGAGGATCTAGTTTTAATCAATTTCATATGTCATATTCAATTATAAGCAGCATATTTATTTCATTTTAGCCAATCAAGTCCGATACTGAATGAAACATTCCGAAAATATAGAATATTTGTGATACGGTTATTGTGTTATATACTATTTAGTAGATGTATTAAATTTTAATTATCGACTACGTGATTTTCAGATCACTAAAGGTCCTTAAACAATACAAAAAGTCAGTCCTCTCTACTTCCAGATATGAGTTTTTCTGATATCAAAATAACTTATTTGTATCTTTCATCCACAAGTCAGATTCCCGGCTTTTTTATCGTGTGCTTTCACTGCTGTTTTGTTTCACCACTACCCCAAGTTAGGAGGGTTGAGCGACCACAAAGTGGTTTAACCCCGTCACATACTAAATGTGCCTGTTCTAAGCCTTGAACAAGTAGTCAAGTGGTTGTAGTTGTTTAATTAGTCATTTATTGTTATTCGTT
>JARWCS010182527.1:0-14111 GCA_034783895.1 Geukensia demissa | reverse complement strand
TCATGACGATCTTTACTGGGACATTCTTAACAAAAGTCCTCGCGTATAATATATATGAACTAGACTTTTTCCTAGGTCTTGGGGGCTAAAAAGGCCCTGTGTATTATGTATAAATACGTATTATCTACAGCCAAATCTGGTACTTCTTTTGTGCATAAGATGTATTTATACATTCTAAAATACTGAAATTGGAAGCGGGTGGAAATTTCTTATCATTTGCAATAACTTGTCCAGCAAAATATTGAGGAATCTGTTGGTTTTTAAGCATAACTGTTGCATCTACTCTATATATGACACTGAGTATATAACTCGTACATAGAAATGATTTTGAAAATTTCCTTTTGTAAATTTAAACCACTCTATTATTAGATGATCTTACCACAGAAAAATGGTCAAAATTGTCTGTCAGAAACTGTGCAACAAAATTAATATCATGTTGTGTCATCTGAAATATATCCAAATACATGTATTTTATTAAACACCAATAATGTAACAGTCAACCAATAAGTACTACTATGCATACTAAATTAAAAAGAAGGAAATAAAATGTATGTATCCACCTATTTCTGAAGAAACTGAACTCTCACTCTTTAAAATTAATTATTGGTCTATGGTAGATAACTCTGCATTTTATGGATGGTGCTATCCTATAAAAATTAACATGCTAAATATAAAAGAGACTGCAAAAAAGTGTCTTTTCCCAACAGTTCCATTTTTTTAAAAAATTATTTTCAACATACAATATAAACCAACTAAAACAGCAACACTGCTGCATCAAATTACACATGTACAAATATATGTGGAGTATACAATATTAATCAATGCTCATCTGGAGTGCAAGAGGGTCTGGGTTTAATCCATGGACAGGTCAAACCAATGACATAAAATTTAGTATTTACTGCTTCTTTGCTAAGCACACAGCATTTAGGATTAAGAGAAAAACGTTGTCAGTTCAGAGTCAAGATAATCTGTCTGGGTAAAGTGGCATGTCTTGCTGCGGACTGTTGCTTTTGTCAGTTAAAAATTTAGCTCATCATTTCGCTCCAATATAAAGCAGGTTTCACTCATTAATATGCTCTCGTCTTGAATATGCATGAAATATTTGCCACTGACATTAAGCAACATAAAATCAATCAATCGATCAAGATACCGGTAAGTGTTCTTGCATTTTTTCCTTATAATTTGAAAAAATCCACAAAAACATAAGATTGACCATGACCAGATGAGTTTTGCTATGTTGTTGTAAATTTATTTTTATGTATAACATTTCATCCATTGTTATAGGTTTGTATAGGGGGAATCTTGGTTCAATTTTGTTTTCTCATACTTAATGAAACTTAAAATGATATCTGTGTATTTTTTGTACATACCTTACTAAGTTCAGCAGGAACCTTTTCATCAGACAGCTGTAATATTGCTGGAATAGAAAAATAATCCTGTAAATTCAGATTCGTAAACAATTAAGACCAATGTACTACAAAATTACAGATCTCAGATTCCTACTGCAATGGGAATAAATGCAGATGTCTTGTTATTAACCATTACAAACTGAGGCTTCCTGACTATCATTCCACAATCATTACAGAACTTCGATGTTGCATTGACCACCAGCATTCTGAATACAGTCAAGACAATCATGTGATCTTTAGTAACCCAAATGAGACACAAAATCTAATATAGAGCATGCTTCTACAGTGTCTTAGTTAAATTTAAAAATAAAGAATATGGAATATATGCCTGAAAGACACAATTCACATCTTTCCTGAGTTGTGCACTGAATAATTTCTCTTTAAGCTGTTACCTTAGTTCACTGGATTTCCGTGGGACACGAAAAAGTTCTTAAATAAATAGTGCCTTGCATTGCTCTCTCTGATCAAAAAAGATTGTTGATAAAATAAAATAAAATTACGATTGTAAATGACTAAATTTCACTGCGTTTGAAGCACTTTTCTTCATCAGGTACATTGAGAAGTCTTTAAATATTATATTAATCTTAGTAACAATAATTTTTATGCATCTTATTTTACAGAATGACATAATTGTAATTTATATTAAAACAAGTGACAGAAAAGAAGACATCCATTGGACTACTGGTTCCTGGCTTGAGACAAAACATGTGGAAGGGTTGAACATATTTTTTTATATTTTATTGAACTTAAATGGAGGCCTAAATAAGGCCCTTACGGCACATACTCCTTTAACACAATATCCCTGGCGCAATAAAGGGAATGTTAACCCATGTTCAAACATCCAGTAAATTTAAAACTTCTTAGCATTAAAACTGTAGGGAGAGTTATCCTGAATAATTTGGAAAATTATGGGCCCCTTAAGCAATTACATACACCAAAAAAGACAAAAGTCTGACCAAAATATCCTAAAACACCAAATACTGATAAAAATCAAACTAGCAATAATATGCAGTCTTTAATCCATGTACATACAGCAATCTAAAAACTTCTCAGAATTAAAACTGTAGGAGGAGAATCCAGAAGTACTATATACATTAAGGGTGTTCACTACTCATGTTCAGCCATTTTTGTCAGATTATAAGATTTTCGAACTCCTGGGGTTATATCCATTTTTTGCCCAGTGAGATCCACTTTTCTTTTAATAGTTCAATTAAACACACCTTAAAATGTCATTTGAGAAGTTTTTAAGAAATTCGTGTTATTTCTTCTTTGCTTTTTACTAAGCCAAAGAACTTTGAAATAACCAGAGAAACCATTTTCCTGCAAAATCTTTAAATGCATATATCTTGTTAAGGAGCACACAAACCCATTAATTTTTCATATTATTTAATTCCAATACAAAAAGTCTTAAACACTATCATAACTTTTTGAAAATCATGTTTTATTTTAAACAGAGTAGCGAAAATCCTAAAATGGCATATGCAGATGGGAAGGAGTAAAACAACATGTCCTCCAACTTTTATTTAATACTTTACTTACCTACGTACAACCAACAGAAAAATGCTTTGAAATTCTTGATACTATCATCAATAACTCTGAAAAATTCAAAAATTAAAATACATTCTCTGTAAGTTTGTCCTTCACAACAATTTATAAGGCAATGTAAACAGATGTTCCATGTGAAGCTTATACAACAGTCTTCAATTAACGATTTTTTACACTTGTAAAACTGTTGACTGTACAAATAAACAAAAACCATATTACTCCAATCATACTGGCATAGTGGGCTGAGTCTGTGTTGCTAACCTGGCATTCAGCATTTGAGGAATATCAACAAGAACTCAGAAACTTTTACCATGAAACCTTTGTCCAATCAGTCCATGTTTGCCTGTCAATTAGGAAATGAGGCAATTTTCTTTATAAAAGACATCCAACTGATGCTGCATTGTTTAACAAATTTAGGTTTAATGGTTTCAGTTTAGGTGGGTTTTGAAAATCAAAATATGGAATAAGAATTTTCCAGAAAAGTTGTAAGACACTGAGAACATATTATAAAGGACCTCCCTGAGAGATACCTTGTTAAAATTAGCAGTTTATTTTGCCAAGCAGAAGTTAAAGCAGTTAAAGTGGAAGATTTTTAAAAAATTGTTCAAATAAAAAAACAAGAATTGTCAAGTCCATATTTGATTTCTGGTTTAAAAAAATGAAAATCTTGAAATGGATCCTATTAGGATATTGCCAATAGGTTTCCAATAAAGTCTGGCTATACCCTTGTATTTGGCTGAAACAACTAAATTAAATTAACTTATTTTACATTAACTAATAAAAAAAAAAAAAATTTATTATTACAGCCATTTTTGATTTCTGATCGTGACAAAATAAATATTATCTACAAAAGACCTCCTAGAAATGTTGAACAATAAATTACAGTTCATTTGGCTGAATGGTTTCAGAAAAATTGAAGTATGAAAACTGCAGTGATCCCACCCTTTCTTTCTACTGAAATTCTGCCATTCACATCTAAAATTTTTCATATACATAATTTCATGATAATATTATAACTTTTCTGACCTTGTAATTCTATAATGAAAATCAAAAGTCAATTAACCATCCCACAAAGTTCAAAGCTTCAGTTTCACATCAAAATGATACTGTCCATAACATAAACTAACTATTGAATAAGTTTCTTTATTGTAAAGCAATGTTATATTCCCCATAGAACGTAACCAAACGTTAGCGTGCAATATTCCACGATGTTGCCCGCAGTGCAATATTGCTCTGAAAAAGCGAAGTCATTGGTATTGAAAATAATGATTTTATCATTTTACAGTTTTGCCATACAATAAAAGGGTTATTGCACGAATATTGATGGTTATTACTCTTCATGTAAGAATCTTTCATTAGAATTTCAATTTTACTATTTTTACATATTTTTACAAAGGACAAATAGGGTTGATATAATATGCAAATGCATATTAAATGCCTACCATGTAACATGCCTGTATAAGACGGTATTTGAAAAATCATGTGATAATTAATGGGCGGGTTTTCTCACTTTGATTGACAATGAAGTAAACATCTAGAGTAATAATAACAATAATATTGTATAATCCGTGTTATATGCCAAAATATGTCCCAAGGTTAGAAGGTATAATGCACTCCACTCTGGGTTGTGTACTACGCCTTCAAACCTTGGGACATATTTTGGCATATTACGTGGAAAACACAATATTATTGTATAAATATTATCCCTCGTACAATATCTATTGCACTTGCAAGCTCATGCAATATAATATTCTACTTGGGACAATATTCGTGCAATAACCCTAAATTATGATATTATAAACCTGAATCTTAAATAGCATGCTCAAATTGAAATTCCATAAGGAGAGTCAAAATTGTTAACCCATGAACTCAAGGTCACAGCATCATTTTACAATTTAAATGTTGCAGTATATATCACAAGCTATCCATGTACAAAGATCCATGATGATATCGTAACTCTTTGTTGAAAAATTATATAATATTTTACTGGTAAAATCTTACTGTTGTAATTCACTCGTCTTGAGAACAAAGGACCCCACTGCTGTCACTGCCTCCTGAATGTGTTTGGTTGACATGCCCAGAACACCAAATCTGTCGTACCACTGAGACATCCCACGTAACTCACTCAGATGATACAACAAGGACTGGCTGACACTGAAAAATATTTGTTAAAAAATAACAATTAATACTGTTGTATATTTATCCTGAATTTAAAGCTCTATTTGTGTAGGTAAAAGGGTTTGACCATATTATTCTGTTTTACAAGAACAGTGGGAGTTCATCATCTCTGGTGCATTTTCCAATTCAATTTACAAATAACAATGAACCTGGATACCTGCAATAATATTGACATCACTATCATTTTTTCATGTCTGATGTTTTGGTATGTGTTGATTGCAACCATACCTGTCTTACCTGACAGAGTCTGTTTACATGTGAAAATTCCTGAATTACATAACAAATGTTAAACTTGATTGTAAGATACACAATATGCAGATGATGTTGGTGTATATCAAGTTTATTTGTTCCTAATATAAAACAGCTTAGAAAAACTTGCTTATATGCAATGGATGTCAAGATTCTGTGTAAAAGAGACCATTCCACCATTTTGTTAGTTTCAGACAAGGAGATTTTAATGTTTAATTCCAAGAGTTCAATGCTAAGGCATCTTGTTTGGTTGGTGGGGATGCAGGATACTGGTGGAATACTCCGTAAAAATGCTGTTTGAAAAATTTTTGATTCCAATTCAATGGCTATGGCAGTTTTAAACAAGATTTTTGGTTCCATTTCAAACAAAGTTCGGTTGTGGAAGCCATCTGGATTGGTTGGCATAAATGCAAAATAAAATTTTAGTAGAGGGCAATCTATAGATGACTGGTTTCAAATGGCTCTGAAATTTTAAGAAGATTTCTAAAGAAATAAGTGACATTTCTTCTATTTTTGGTAAAGGTAGCCACTTTGGTTGGTCAATGGGGATTGCCAGTGTCATATAGTATTTTGAACCCAATGGTCAATAGACCCATGTCATGTTTTGGCCATGGAGTATTGACCCTCTTGAGGGAAACTGCACCCTCCTTGTATGTTATTTTGAACCCCTACAGGATATTGAACCCCAGACAATGATAATATTGAAAAACTAATATTTTATCTGATGCATTTAAAATAGGGGTTAAAAACCCTTGTTAGGGGGGTCAAAATAACATGGCAAATCAAACATTTGAATTAATGATTGGGTTCCAAATTCCATATTATGGGTGGTCAGGAATTCCATGGGTAAATAGAAATAATTAATGTTTTATCTAGAATCTTTGCATTTTAAAAAGGAGATCAAAATACCATGTCATACCAAACATTGGTCAGAATACCATACACAAACAGAAATACTAAACATTAAACAATTTTGCTATGGGACCATATGTGAACCATTCCACAAGTGTTTGGTTCCAATTTGCAAAAAAGTTTTAGACAAGAAGATTTTTCAGGGAATTTCCCCAAGGGTTTCATTTTAAAATGTGTTTGATAGTGGCAGCCATCTCGGTGTGACACTAGAGATGACATATGTAATTTTGAAAAGAACCCTTCAAGCAAAGGCCAAACAGTTTCTGACAAAAAGATTTTAAAAGTGTATTCACACAGGGGCCCATGTCAAAATATATTCTTGGTTGGTCCATGGAGATGCTAGATAAATTTCTGAGAGGGGACTAACTAAGCAACATTTTGTATCGTTCCAATCGGTTTACAAGTTTCAAAGAATAAATTTTTTTCAGAATTTTTAACATTTTGTTTTATTTTCAATAATAGTGGTCACCAAAGTTGGGTTCAATTGGTCCAGAAGTTTTAGAGCAGAAGCTCTTTCAGTAAACTGACAGACAATGTGTGCAAAAAGATGGCAAGAGCTCACATTACCCGTGGGGTCGAGTGAGATAAATACTGACAGCAGTTTTATTTGCTGTTATATCATTTGAACCATTATTTGCAGAACTATTTCCTATTCAAAAGCTTTTAATATATGACCCACTTGCAATGCTCTACTGGGGTTAAGAGAACCACGTATTAAGGGAGACACCCTTCAATTCTTAACATTTTTAACTTACACTTGCAAATGGTTAATGACAAGTTTCTGTATATTTGTGTACGATGTTTCTATGGATATTCCTAATTTCTTCAATCCCTGAAAAGATAAGTTTATAATACCAAAGTATTAAATATGGTCTACGGTATAGAAATCAGATAAAGGACAGCAGAGATGTGTAAGAAAAAATAAACAGACAAAAATAAACAAGACACACTGTGAGCAAAATTCACAAGATATCTCTTCTCCCTCATGGATTATCTGCCCTTGGAAAAGGCAGTGATGAATTTCCTTCCTATTTGCATATTAATATATTTTGTCTTATGTTCATCTAAAGTTCAATGAAATCCATTAAATGGTTAAGGAGGATATGCACTTAATTATGTACTTATTTGAGGCAGACAGGCAGACAGAGTGCCAAGACAGGGTGATTCCTATATATCCCCCCAAACTTTGAAGGGTTAAATTTAATTTCTGTTATTTGACAAAGAGGGAGATTGATCATAGTATCACCAATAACTTTTGTCTTGTTCTTTTAATATTTTGGCGCTTAGTTTCTTTTCATCTGAATTTATAAAATTCACTGTTATAAAACAGGCTTTATTTTCCAAATATCATTACTATAAACCAATAAAACTATTTTTATCCCCATGCTAGCGATAGCTTGGGGATCATGTTTTGCTGTTCATCGTATGTACGTCATTAACGTAAAGGATAATCTCAGGAACCGTCAGATGTAGGAAGATGAAATTTGGAACATTGATTACACTATGTGTGGGGACTGTGCCAAAGGTTTCGGAATTTTGATAATGCCCCCCAGGGGCTGAGCTATAGAGGTAGCCTTAGGGTACATTTTTATTTTGTTGTGCAACTCCTGCTAGGTTATTTGGAATACAGAACCGAAACTTGGTTCAATAATTGCACTTCAGATATAGATTGTGCCAAAGGTTTCAGAACTTTGATAATGCCCCCATCGGTGTAGAAACACAGGTAGCCTTAGGGTACAAAAATCCTTTGTCATGCAACTCCTCTGAGGTTATATGGAGTATGGAACTGAAACTTGGTTCAGCAATTGTCAAATTCAAATTCTTTATTAAGCCAATTTGGTCCCACAGGGGGTGGTGCTCAAGGATATGCGTGCAAAACAAACTCTGCACTGCATTCCTCCTCGTGCCCAGTGTAGGCAGACAAAGTAAGCTGTCCGGAATTTTAGTTACAAGTATTTCAAATGCAGCATTAATGATTGTCTTTGTCTGTATACAAAGGGCACCAAGGGACAGTGCTTTGGATGTAGACAAAGGTTTCAGAATTTTGATAATGCCCTCAGGGGTCAGGATACACAGTAGCCAAAGGGTATAATATTACATTATTATAAATATGCCAATACAAGTTAGGATTCCCACCCATAAACCATATATAATATTACCTGTTATTCAAGCAGGTTTTATAGTCACCCCACGGGGGCTGGCCCTGTTGCCCTAATTTTGAAAATCACGAATTATCTCAACCAGTGGCTCCATGGAGCCTGTATTCGCACACCTGGCAAATTTTTTGTTGAACTGTGTCTGATTGTCTTTATTTTTACAATTTGCTACATGATTGAAAGGACTTTCTGATTAACATGGGCCAATTAGAACACATAATTGTTGTGAGAAACACATCTGGAACATTCATACTATGTTTAGTTTCAGTTGATGTTTGTTTAGTGGTTTCAGAGAAGTAGATGAAAATGTGAAAAGTTAACAGACAACTACGCTGCCGCTGCTGATGGGGACAACGGACTCAAAGTGATGACAAAAGCTCACATGGCCCTTTGGGCCAGGTGAGCTAAAAACTGGTTAGATCCCCACCCCTAAACTGTATATATTCTAAGTCGGCATGAAAAGTCAAGTTGCATGGGCATCCCCAGGGGTCAGCCCCAACCCCCTTATTCTGGGAATTACAAATTATCTAAAAAACATTCAGGTCCCCACCCCTTAACCATATATATTCCAGGTCAGCATGATAAGGCAATGTTCATGAGCATCCCTGTGTGTTTCCACCCATTGTTTTGAAAAAATAAGAAATTATCTGAAAAACTGTTCAAATCCCCACCCCTTATAACTAACCATAAATATTCTTTGTCTGCATGAAAAGACAAGTCCCATGGGCATTCCCAGGGGTCAGCCCACCCCTAATTTTGGAAATTACAAGTTATTTCTTAACATTCACTTTCACATTATACTATTATACACCAGAGTAGTGCGGGGATATGCAGTGTGGCTGCTTAGACTAGTTTATAATGATACAATTATTGTTGATATCAACTAACACTGAAATGTACATTTTCTCTTGTGCTATGTGGAGATGGTATAAAAGCTTTCCTGTGCTTTATTTTTGTTGGCCTCGGTGGTGTAATGGATAGCTCGCTTGCCTCGAGTACAGAAGGTCGTGGGTTTAATCCCGGCCAGGTCAAACCAAAGACATTAAAATTGATATTTGCTGCTTCTCTGTTGAGCATGCAGCATTTAGGAGTAAGAGCAAAGACTGGTCGGCCCAGAGTCAGAATAATGTGTCTCGGTAAAGTGGCATGTCTTCCTGAGGACTGTAGCTTTCGTTACAATCAGGCTCAGCGTGTTGGTCTAGTACAAAGCAGGGCTCATTCATCATCATCATTCATTAATATGCTCTCTTCCTGAATATGCATGAAATATTTGCTGCTGGACGTTAAAAAACATTCAATCAATCAATCTATCAATCATTTATTTTGGATACTGAAATGTATGTTTGAAAGATACCATTAACATCTTTCCCACATTGAAATCTGTAAAATTTCTTGATTGCTTTCTTTATATTTTGGCTTATCAGCAATTATTATGCCATGTACTGTATATTTCATTAAGACCATGAAAGAAACTAGAAAATCATAAAGTTTGACTGATCTTCCTATTTTTTGCCCTTAAGTTGTCCAATGGAAGATAAATGCAGAAAAGTGCTTTACACGCAATTAAATTTGGCTTTTGGATCTTTGTTATCAATGTATGTAGTATGTGGATTGTGTCTTTCTGGCATTTATTCCGTATTCATTCTTTATTTTAAATATTATATACACATGTATATTAATTCAGAACATTAAATCAAGAAGCACCCATTTTATTCTAAATTATTTGATGTATTTTTGTTCATGTTTGCTCAATAATAGTATCTTAATGTATGTAAGTTATGATTATCTAGCATTCTAGTATAGAATCCTTCAATGATTACTGTTGACAATCAAGTATTTCTAGTCAAGATACATAATTTTTATCCTAAGAAAGAAATTTGAAGAATTTCTTTTACAAGACAGTAGAAATATGATTACTTATGGCTGATAATCACACAACTCTGTCATTTTTATTATGATAAAACTACCATTGTTAATCTTTTTTCTCTGTGTAAGCTGTTGTAAACAGTATTTTATACACAAGTTGAAAGAAAAGAAAATGATAAAAACAATTTAAACAGGAAGTATCTCACAGTTATGTACAGTATTTGCAAAGCCTATTTGTTAAAGAAAATTTTGCAATAAAGCGGAGTTTACGCTATCCAAACCGGAAGTAGGAAACAACTGATGACATTTTGTCAACAATGAAATGTATTTACCTGGAGTTGTCATTCAAATTTGTTTAATAAAGTACTGGTACATTTTTGTATAATAAAAATGAGAATGTCTTCGTTGTTAGGATAAAGTTAAGTTTAAGGTTAGGGAAAGCCTGGTATATTTCTTATAGGCCAGTGACCTGTATGGTAGCAATAAGTCTGAATTACAATAAAGAGCTTACCTTGTCAGTTAATTCATGAAGTAAGAATGCCTTCAGTTCCAAACTGCAAAAAATCAATTCTGTACATAAATAACAAAATATACTAGCATGATAACTCTATTATCAGGCGACTATGCTGATATGAACAACTTGTTGATTTCATTGTTATTTTGAGGTCATAGGGAAGATGATATCATTGTCATTACATGGCAATCCAGTGATGAACAGATTATCATTGGTCATCATTACTTGATCTGTACTATCCTTCTTGATGTAAACATCTCTATGGATATTGTCAATCTCATAAAGAAGACCAACGATAATCTGTAATTATTGTATTTCTCACAGCCTATTATTTCAGCCATTTCAAAGAACATGCATTTTCTGTATCACAATACTGGTAACATCTTGATGCTTCTATGAACTTGATCAAATATTTTTACCTCTTAAAATTTATGGTCCAACTAGTCAAGTGATTCACTTACTAAACAAAGCCTATTTTGGAACTAATTTGAGGGTAGTAAACAACACAGTTCTGTGTAAACAATGGACAAAACTGCAACAAATTTATTTAATTTTAGAATATGCCTGTATAAAAAACTATTATGGTTATTGGGAGGAAAATATCTCATTGAGAAGATCATGTGTTCTGTGAGGACCAATATTTACCACAAGTATGCAATAACCATTTCAATGTAAAGTAAGTCTTTAAAATTTCAGAATTCAGGTCATTGATGAAATCAAAAATTAAAACATGTTATATTTACAATAGAGCAATATGACAGAACATTTCATTCTATCTTTCTGTCACATTAAGCATGAAATATTCTGTTGGTATACAAAATGTACATGTATATCAGCAGGGAGCCAAAATATGAAGCTTTCCTTCATTAGTGAGTGCAGCAAACAAGCTAAAAAAATTAACATAAAAACTTAAAAGCCAATACAATTGCTTATAAACTTTTGTTTTATTGTTGTACAATCATACCACTGTCACAGGTAAGGGAAGGACTGAGGCATTAAAAACATGTTTAACTTTGCCATAAACTTTCTGTCCCTGTCCCAAGCCAGGACAAAGTCCAGAAGTTGTCACTGTTTCCATATTTTGATGATTGTCTAACATTTATATATAATTGGTTGATGTTTATTACTTTGAAACAGCTTCATATTTTATTTTGTGGAACCTTTTCAGTAGATTTATGGTAAAGATCTGGTCCATTTTTTAATGCAGAAACCTAATGATGTTAAAATATTTTTAATTTGGATTTTTCATTGACAATTATACCACATGTCCTATTCTATAAAAAGCTGTTATTATGTCTTGAGAAGCTTGATGCTGAATAATATAAAGAAATCAAGCTATTGATCATGTTTTATTGGACCTATTTTGAACTCAAAATCTTGGTCTTGTCCTTGCAAAATGCAACCATAAGTTTTTTTGATAAGTTTTGGTAAAATACTATGATGATTGGGATAAGTCAACACTTATCAAATTTGATTTACCTAAATGTGTTGAAATATTTGTAAAAAAAACAATTACTGACATGCATTGAACCAACTGATAAAATATTAGTTGACACTTAGTAGGGTGACAGAATTTAGACTGTTATGTCTGGACTTAATTCTCCTCACCTTGGTACTCCAAACAACAGTAGCTCTAGGAAATCATTACTCACTGTACCACTGCCTGTTGCCTTAAAGACAAAAAAATGACAGATTTAAGTATAGAAAAAGGAATTTGAAGATAACAAATGGGAAGACAGAAATCGTTAAGTCAGAAGACAGACAAGACCATGGCTAACAAAATGAAACAATAGACAAATATAGAACACACAACGCTACACTGAAAAATAAACCTGGAGTAACACGAACCCTACAAAAACCAGGGTGAGTTCAGGTGCTCCAGAAGGGTGAGTAACTCCTGCTCCACTAGTGGTACCCGTAGAGTGAGTTTAGTGAGTTTACTCACTGGAATTTTTGCTTGAAAACATACAATTTAAACTTCTCAAAAGGCCAGTGACTGACAATCAAGATCTTGATTTACCTACATCAAGCTGAATGGTTTTCCGTAATCAGTAAATATTCAAACTTAAAAAAAAAATTCATGCAAAGGTTTCAAGGTATTTGATAACTAAACATATTGCTGTGCCATGTATTACCATAAAAAATCAGTTTGACATCAATAAGGCATATAGCACTACACCATGTAAGCATTCAGCTTGCAACTGTAATCAGTTTTTCACTCTGTTCTTACGACAATGCTTTCAATTTTGAAAAAAAGACCAGATATATAGTTGTCATCTGTTTCTATAACAGTTTAAAGCTTAGTTTTCAATCATGGCTGCAAAATGTAAACAGATGTCAGATGAGGTCACATCATATATGTGAAAGTATGGGTGAAAAGATAAAGATAATAATGCAGCCAAACATAAGGACATCCAAAACTACAGGGCAAGAAACAAAACAAATCAGACAGCTTAAATTTAAGTTGCAATTATATTAGCCAGTTGAAAACATAAACAATGCTGAGAATCACTGACATCTGCCAAAATCTTTCGTATGAACATAAGATGGAAATTATTTATCATTTTTTGAACTGGTGTTTTTGAACTAAAATTTAGTAAATGCTTCACACATGGGTGCTGCCATCTTGACATTTTGCCAGTGATATATACAGATAAAAGTGCTACACATGAAATTTTAATATCATTCTAAAATGAAAAGAACAACGCATGAAATTCATGAAACATTACATTATTTTCATATGAAAATACCTACCCATCAAAATCTATTATAATGGAATAGCTTTTAGTGTATATGTTCATTTTACTGATCTAAACATTAATTTACCTTTTTTTCTTGAGCAAATTTAAGAAGTTTTGAATCCATTTCCATTAATATATCCTCCCAGGATTCTGACATCTGCTGGACTGTTAACTGTAAGTACTACAATTTCCAACAGTAACATTAGCAACAATAATTCTTTAAAAGAGAAACAATCAAAACCTGACCTTGTAGGCACCTAAGCAAAAAACAGTAGTTGATGTAGCAACATCCCTCATTGCATAATGATTCAGTGAAAAATTATCCCCATTTTATAATGATTCACTCAAAAATTATTATTTTAATTGAGGATATTTTTGTTTTATAATATTTTACTTTGACCCTTTTAGGTAAAAGAGTCTTATAAATTCAAAAATGCTGTTTTTGTATTGTGTAAAAAATTAATGTACACCAAACGAATTTTGCCACAACAAAAGTGAACCTGTATCAAAAGTTTTACAGTGAAATATATCATATTATATA
>JARWCS010182417.1:0-14115 GCA_034783895.1 Geukensia demissa | reverse complement strand
TAGAAATAAATATTTGGTATATATTTTAATTAATGCGAAAGCCTTGCACAGTTTCTTTTTTCCGTGAGTATATATAGTTGCTAAGGACTTTATGGTGGTTGCTAGGGACCATGACTATTGACCTTGACCTCATTTTATGTTTCAAGTCATGTTGAACGTTTTTGGAATTCAAAGTGTATTTCTATCTCTTACAGTTGTTGATTAATTATAAAAAAACCTTCATCATGCCTTGACAACGTAATTTTGGACCCTAGGTCCATGACGATTAGTTCGATAAGTTTGGTCCCAATATGACAAATGTAGACCTCTACAAGGCACACATTTTTGCCATAACATGTTATCAAATGTCTATTGCAGCTTTCAAGTTATTTCGATAACAAGCACTAAAGGTGTCAACATTACCTTGACATTTGACCTTTGACATATTTCAATGTACCATAGTTGTCCTCAGTTGTTTGGTGAAGGTCCCAGGTCTCTAAGCTTTAAGGTTTCCATGAAAATCCAGTTAACGGAAAGTGTCGGATTTCAAGGGGAGACAACTTATACAAAATGACTCCGAATACTTTTGACCAAAATGTAACAAAGTTGTATCTTGTAAAACTGAACATTTTTCTCATTACATGTCATCAGACAGCTCTTAAAAAGTAATTTTTCGGTCAAAAAGTAACGAAGTTGTATCTAGTATTACGGTTCCCGAGTTTAAGCGATAACAAGGTTTTTGGCAAAAATGACCTTGACCTTTGACCTCGAAATTTTTGGTACATCACATGGACCAATGATTAATGGTGAAAGTTTTAAGTCCATACGACTTTCTCGAGGAAAAAAAATGACAAAAAGTGTCTATATTTAACATGTTTAAAGTGAGGAAACTCATAGAAAATAATACTCGGATCCTTTCGGTCCAAATGTAACAAAGTTGTATCTCACGACACTGAACATTTTCCTCATTACATGCTACAAATTATGTTTTACGGTGTCTGAGATTAAGCGATTAACCAGTTTTTTTCATAAAAGAGCAAATAACTCCGTAATGGAAAAAACGTTCCGGGTGTGACTTCAACTGAGAATAGTTTATGTCTGCCCAGTTCTTGGTGCCAAACCTTGTTTCTGCATGTCGCAAGCTGTTTTGGAAAAGTATGTTTTGAAAGTTGGCGGAAAAAAATAATAATCAGGAGAAATACAATAAGGTCGACCGAGAAGCTTCTCGGGTAGACCTTAAATAAAAATGTATTTGGTGGGTGGCTGTCTCATGGACAATCATGCCACATCTCCTATTTTTATATTTGATATTGTAGGGCATACTTTTTTAAATATACAGATGTTTATTGCGCATTATCTATCACATTAGAAAACATTCATTAGATCTCCGTTTAAATGGCAGGTTATGGACATCCCAATAGTCCTGTGTCAGCTTGGTTTTGAAAAAAAACCCCAAAAACTTCGCTATTGTCAGATATAATTTTTGCGGCGACCAGATATTAAATTAACTGCCATATGACCCCAGAGCTATTAATAATCTGTTGAATAATCAACAGTTCATAAACAGCATCCGGTGGTCGCATTTTGTTCTACAACAGTGGAAAAAAATATTTGAACGATGATGTGAAATTGCTCTGAATAAACCATATGCTACATTCCTTTATTCATCCTCACCTTCAACTGTATGACGAGTTCACCAATGTCACTACCAAACATATGGTAAAATAAACTCAAACAGCGGTCATGATTTCCATGTAGTATTGGTGAAATCAGTTCCGCAAAGTCAGTGGGGTCGTAACTCGATGTCTCGATGTACAAATAGGTTCCGAGTAAGTTACCTGATAAAACAAGTCATTTTTAACACACTAACTTTATAAACTAATAAAACAATTCATTTTTAGCACACTAACTTTATAAATAAACTAGACTAGAAATGATTTAGCAGGTTTTTATTCCAATTTTTAACTACCACAGGAGACGATTTGCGGGATGGTTATAGTTATAAATGTTACAAAAAAGGAATTTTCCATGATTTACGACTACAGTGTTACAGTATTTAAACAAAATTGAATGAACTAATTCAGTTTGCTTGTGTTTGTATTAAGGTTTCTGATTTAATGGTTGCAGCATACATGTACATCTCACTTGTAAACTTTTTTCAGCCGGGATACCGATATCATTTGCTTCTCAAGACTTTCACAAAACTTTATTATTAATTACTGATAAAGCATACAAAATTAAAAATAGAACTACCAATGTTGAATAAATAGAGTAAATATAGTGAATTTCAGTATGCTTTTTTAAGCATTGAAATCTCACTTTTCTGTTTAACAACCTTATGCCCAAAGGTTACGGGTTCGACGTTGTAGTCAGAATATTAAAAATGTTTTGTTTGTAAAGATATTAATACACTTATCGCTTGCTTACACAGATATTAACAAACTTAGCATTGCATCCTTCTTGTCTTTTCTTTACGTATTAAATCGTATGATATACTGTGGTTGATGACATGACAGACTAGATATCTGACCATTAGACATATCACTCTAAACACGGTTTCAGTAAGTACGAGCATTTATTAGAGAAGTAACTTTTTTCATGTATTCTTGTTAAGTATACTTATTGTAATTTGGTACTCTCTTATCAAATTGGTGAACTTATGTGTGATTTTTATAGCTGGTCTTTTATTGTTTTGTTTTCTTTAATATAATCTTTTGACCACTGGTTGGGGAAGCGTTGGGACCCCACTCATTTAATTTAAGCCTTATCTCATGTCTCATGTGCCTGTTCCAAGTCAAGAACTGTAGTCATTTTTTTCTTTGTATTAAATGGTTTGTTTTATGATCATTTTTGATAATATTCAAGTCATAACAATATTATTTTACGAAAGCACGTTTTATTTATTTGGACCGATATGGAGCTTTTCACAAGTAGTGGCATTCCACGTATTTTAAAATGAAGCAAATCATCTGAAGCTTTAGAAGAAAAGCATATGAAACACCAGATGAAATAATGTAGAAGTACTCAAATGAAAATATCAAAATAGGAAGTCAAATCAAGAAGATTTCTGTTTGACCTTGAGTTTTTTTAATTTATTTCGTCTAACAAGCTGAAAACATGGCCCCAATGCTTAATCCTCCGGAAGCAAAGTTTGTTCACTGATTAAGCAAATAATATGTGAAATTTCTACGAGTCCTTGTTAAAAAATTCCCACTCTTATGATTGTTCTGAAAAAATAAAAGGACCATCCGATATGAGGTAAGACCATTACCCATACTCCTCTAATAAAAAATAATTGTGCAATTCCATTTTATTTACAGTCACAGTTATAAGATTTTCAAAGACTTTTAAACATAATAATGTTTAAAAAAATTTTTGATATATTTGATTTTATTTATAATTGTTTGTTATAGACTACACTTTGGCAAAATATTGAAAAAATGTTATCGAAGGAAAGGTTCAGTAATGGTCTACATGTTTCGATCTTAATGACTGAATGGAAATCGGTCGTTTAACGTCCAGTGTAAAATTACACGTGGAAGCATCTTAATGACTCGTTGGATACCGGTTGGCTAACGTCCAGCTTAAAAAACATGTTTCTTCAGGAAACAAACAAGTTCAACAATTATCAAAGTTACCAAAGAAGGGGTTAGTTTAGGACACATTAATAAGAAAGTTGGATAGGGAAGGTTAGCCTTGAACACCACTTCAACGCCAAGAGAACATGATTCAACATCCCCCCAAAGAGTAAAAACACAGGAAAAAGAATATCATATCTACGATGCAGGCGGGAGCAGAAACAACCACTGTTTCTCGTTGGTTTTGGAATATCTTTTGTCAAATAGTAGTATGTGGGGACGCCATCTTGGTATTTCCCGATAAATTGCCTGTTCACTTATACCCCTCTTTTACAATTGTCTTGGGTTTTTTAAATCTTGATTGTAAAGCAAACACCTGCAATAATAATTCATTTACTACCTAAAATTAATTAAGATGTTGGTTGATTTTAAAACGGGAAATATACACCTACCAAATGTGTGATCATTATCAGGTCCTGTTGAAGCGGATTTTGTCCTCTGACGGTTTGGTGTCCAATCAAATTTGTCACTGGGATATTGTGTCTGATTCCACAGACACAAACCAACACCATCAAAATCACAATCATACTGTGTTATTCCTATAAAAATATGCAAATATTTTCAAACATTCCATATATTCGCGAATATTATACGATGTCAAATTAATAATAAATGGTTTGAGATTGATTATATTAAATAAGTAAATAACGATGATGAAATGATTCGAAAGTTCTCGAGATAAACAATTTTGACGGTTTTCTCAGAAATGTTAATTAAGGAAAAATTGGTAGCAAGTTTTAAGAATGCAAGTCAAAAACATTTTCCTGAACAATAATAAATTATATAATATACCCCATAACAATAGTTTGAAATCTACATACACCTTTTAAATGTTACAATTTGCCTTTCTCAGACAAATGATTGATAGAATGTTGCTTAACGTCCAGTTGTAAATATTTCATACATATTCATGACGAGAGCATATTTATGAATGATGATAAATGAATCCTGCTGTGTACTTGACCCACATGCTGAGCTAGCATACAAAAGCAACAGTCCACATAAAGACGTAGGACTTTACCTAGACACATTATTCTGACTACGGGTCGACAGGTGTTTGCTCTTATTCCTGATTCCTGTGTGCTTAGCAGAGAAGCATGCTTATAGTTTGACCTGGCCAGGGATAGAACATAGGACATAGCGACAACACTAACCATTACACTACCGAGGTGGTGACCTTTCAATAGCTCTTGCGACTTTAGCATCTTGCGCTATTCTTTAACACAACGGCATGGAGAGGCGACATTTCGTCACTATATACCTTTGTTTCAACAATTAAGTAAGTGGTCAAGAAACCTTTGTTTCAAAAATTACGTAAGTGGTCAAGAAGCCTTATAACGGTTACCAGGCATGGAGTTGGCGAAACAATGTTGATATTGTTGACAAAGATTATCATCCCCAAAATCATAGCTGTTGGTCAGCTTCTTATTAGAAATTTCATGAGTTTTTATTTTAAATCCATTCAAAAATACATGTATTTTTAAATGTTTTCTATAGGTTCCTATGTTAAACAAAGTTTCATTTGACGGCCTTTTTCTATAACAGACTGGCAGGGAAATAAGAACACCTAATCCGAGCATCATAATTAACATACATGCCATTTATGGTTTGCTTCCATTCACTGGTTCCACAATGGATATCTTTTTTATGTATGGTATGAGCACCTGAACTAACCCTGGTTTTTTGTAGTGTTCGTGTTACTCCAGGTTTTGTTTTCAGTGTAGTGTTGTGTGTTCTATGTTTGTATTTCGTTTCATTTTGTTGGCCATGGTCTTGTCTGTCTTCCGACTTAACGATTTCTGTCTGCCCCTTTGGTATCTTCGAATTCCCTTTCATGTTCCTGGTAGGTGGCTAACTTGGATCCAAAGAAACAATATTCGATCAGCAAGTAATAAGGGACAGTCATGTCATATGAGGTTTCAATCCATTTAGTGATACTCAAGAAGAGTTTTAATATGCGTTTAACCATACGGCCTGTGTTAAAATAAGTCTCCTGCTGGTGGATTTGTAGCAAAGTAACCAAAGAAATAAGCGCTCATCAGGAACATTCAGGTCAACTTTGGTTTCAGTTCACATTTTAACGTATATATTTCAAATAGAGGTCAATGTCAAATTCAATTGGTCTCAAAAATAAGTTTTTTCAATGTATCATTTCCCTACAGGTTCTTAATTTAATATAAGTCTCCTGCTTGCGACAATCTTGAATGAAGTTCGGCATCAAAGTAAAAACATTGGGTAAACACCTCACAAGTGTGGACACAGAAATGTCTTGCCTGCGAATTAGAATTTCTGACTAACAAATGTGGAGTGAAGCAAAACAAAAACTTGACCCATCAATTAGGTCAATATCATAACAAATTACAACGTTAACTTCTGACACGTGTGAATAATTTGCATAGTTACTCCACTACTAAAATGAGGTCGAAGTCAGATGATAAATAGCAGAGTGATAAGTACTTTAGGACTTAACTACAGACCAAATATGGTGGGAAAATGTACAACAGTTGCCGAGAAATGGACTTGAATGTGAAAATTTGTCGCAAAACCTTTAGATATTCATCCGTTAAATGAGGTCAATGTCAAATGGCATATATAAGACTTGTAAGTACCCACATAGATCTCACTATTTACAAGAATGATAGGTACCCACAAAAATCTGACTATCTTCAAAATACAGTGATTCTAGGTACAACAGTTGTTGAGAAATGGACTTGAGTGTAAAAAGTTTACAAAGTCACTCAACAATAAAAGTAAGGTCACGGTCAAATATAGCAAATTGGCAAGAAGTCAGCAAGTTGTTGAGAAATGGGCTTGAATGTGAAAACTTGTCGCAAAATTTACAAAATCCATGAAAATGAGGTCATGCCATATGGCATGTATAAGACGAACAAGTACCTATAAGGATCTAACTATAGACTAAATATAATGAGTCTAGGTATGACATTTGTTGAGAAATGGACTTGAGTGTAAACAAATTACAAAGTTACCCAACCAAGAAAATGAGGTCAAATGAATTATAGAAGATTGGCAAGTACTTGCCAAGATCTAACTAGAGACAAAATATGGCAGGCCTAGGAATAATAGTTGATGTGAAATGGAATTGATGTAAAAACTTGTCGCATATTTTAAATTTTTGATTAAAGTTATTGAATCACGAAAATGAGGTCATGGTCAAACGACGTATGGTTAGTCGGCAAGTCGACCTATGTCTCGCTTCTGCGACAAAAAAAGTCTTTACATCGTCCAACTGTCCGTCCGTCAACAATTACATAGGATCTTCTCATCTGAAACCATTCAACCAATTTGGACCAAACTTTGGAAGAATGGTCCTTCCATATTTCTCAATTAAAATTGTGCACGTCATCCCCGCCTTTCAACCAAGATGGCCACCACAGCCGTACTTATTTTTTACTTGAAAGTCTTCTTGTTTGAAACTACTGAGCCAATTGCAGCGAAACTTTGGTGGAATATTACCTAGATTGTGCTCTACCAAAATTTTGTCCGGCATCTAGATGGTGGCAAAAGCCAAACTTAATTTAACATAGGACCCTATGATAAATTCACTAGAAAATTTTCTTTTCTGTAACTACTGAGCCAATATCACCCATACTTTGGTGAAATGGTCCTTACATGCATGGGCCTCTACAAAAAAGTATGTCCGACATCCCCACCCAAAATCCAACGTGGCTACCACAGCCGAACTTCACATAGGACACCGTGGTGGAATTTTCTTGAATTTTTCCTGTCTGAAACCACTGAGCCGATTGCAACTGAACTTTGGTGGAATGGTCCTTACATGGCCTTCTACCTCAATTGTGTCCGACATACCCTACCACTAACCAAGATGACAGCTACAGTCGAACTGTTTTCAACAAAGAATCCTATGGGAAATACACTTGAAAATCTTCTTGTCTGAAGCTACTGCGCCAATTGCAAAAAACTTACTAGAATGGTCCTTTGTGGTTCTCTACCAAAATTGTGTCAAGCATCCGCGCCTTTCCCCTGCAACCAAGATGGCAGCCATTACGAAAAATAAAACAGATAGTGCTATCTTTTGAATACCTTATTGTATGTAAATACTGAAGCAATTGTTACCAAACTTAGATGGTATAATGCCAATATGTCCGGCAGTCCCGCCTTCCAACCAAGATGGGTGCCTTAGCCAGACATAGTTTAGCATAGGACACTCTAGGGAAAGTTTGTTGGAATGTTCTCCCAAAATTAGGTTCTTCATCCCTGCCTGCCAATTAAGTTGACTTCCACAGTCCAACATATTGTAATATAGGACTGTAAGGGAAATTCAGTTTAGAATCTTCTGAAGTGAAACTGGTGAGCCAGTTTTCCTTTACTAAAACTTTGTACTATATTCCTCTCTGGCAGGGATTAGTGAGGAACCTCTGTTAGGTGAGCGATACAGGCTCCCGGGAGCCTCTGGTATAAAATACCTTTTACTTTCAGCACAAAATAAGAGATCTCCTTTCCATTCGAGAGACATGTATAATTGCCTGCATCACTAGGTAAAACATCAGGTATCACAAGTTTTGTGGACGATGGATTCAGTCTTGAAACTAGTGGTTGTTTGTCCTTTCTCCAATAAATATTTCCACTTAGTGGCGTTGTTACATTACAGTTTATAGCATAATCCTTGCTCCCAATCTGAACTGAATCGTCATCTTTTGAAGACTTGCTCTCTGAAAATATAATAACACTGTTTTGTTTTCGTTTACTAAAACGTTTATTATTCAATATTAATGATAATTATTACATGTTTCTATTGAAAAAAATAGGAAGAAATTAGTAATTGTAAATGTGTTCGTTTTGGCGATACAGTGAATATGCATTCAAAAATTATGTGTGGAAACAGATTTCTCTGGATTTTTCATTGGTTTTGTATTTATGATTTCTGACTATCAAAACTCTAGATGTGGAAATAGGAATTTTGAAATATTTTCTTAAATGACAACGTATGTTAAGTACCCTTTTTGGCCCACAAAATCAAAGTCGTACGATGGTTTGGTAATATGGCCCATCTTGATGTAAAATAATGAAACTTCACATTTTATGACATGTTTTAGAAATCATGTGGTTTTTACGTCATACTGACGTCACACACAGTACCAAATGTGTCTTATTTGTTAAAAAATCATGGAAAAGTACAAATTATGGATATTTCTACTTAAATCTAAATATTTCGGACAACGTAGACCGCCACATTTTTTGCCAGATGATCTACAATCATTATCAATAATATGTTGGTATACGTTGTCGGAAATAATTATTTTGGCCCTAAAATACGAATAACAGGCCATTTTTGGGGAATTATGAAATAATTGCCTTTTATTTGCTTTAAAATGTGACACTTTAATAGGCATTTTTGAATAAGTTTTGTGAAAAATGATTATTTAACTTAATTTTAACAAAAAATGGGGAAATTAAATGCAAGTTTATTTTTACATTGAATAATGGACTAATTAAGGCTCTTATCGTACCTTGTCGTTGCCCTTAAATATGTGTTTAAGTGATATTGAAAAGGAAATAGGAGGTTAGCGCGCAAAAAATGTTTAAGCGAAGACATATATAAAACCAGAAGAGTTTGAAAATCTAATGGTGAGAACACGAGGAGAAAACATACTTTTAAAAACAATAAGATATACTAACAATATAACTGCCCTTTTGGCTTGTCATTTTAAATGTACATATTATTGGGATCGCTAAGAGCCCTGAAAAGGGAATGAGACCTCGATCTTGGACTGTAAGCCTCTTCTTCGCTGCCTGTTGTGATGTGGTGCGACCACTTTCAGATTATATACTAATACAACTTTTTTTCTCTACGTTATAGATCATATTTATGACATACTATCTTTGATTATCAGAACGGAATTTATCACAGGTCCCTAGCTTTTTGAATTTTGTATTATGCTTTCCCGCACATTTAATAAGATCTCTGGTGGTTTGATGCACGGCATTTCTCAGAGTCCGCTAAAATCCTTGCTTAACCAATAGTTGTTGAGGGCGCAAAATTTTCTAAAGGCATAGTAGGTCAACCAGATAAATCAATCAATGAGGCATATCTATACAGAGATGAACAATTGTTTAAAATTAAAGAGAATTAGTTTTTGGTAACATCAAGCTATAAACTGTATATTTACCAAAAAATGCCGTTGAAATATCAAACATTAAAATATCAGCGGACAAACAGAATACATATAAAGATGTATGACGTGTTTTAGAAATATAAGCTTATTGATTGCAAAATCTGCTTACTGACGGTACAGGCACACCCTTGATCAAGAACTTTTCCGTCAGGCCCTTGAGGTCCTTGTTCTCCTCTAAGACCTTTGTCTCCAGCCATACCTAGTAAAGCAAACAAATCAAACGGAAATCTAACATACAGCATCATTAAAAAACCGTCGAATAATTATCTTTGATCTTTTAGAAATGTTAGCCATGAAATGCATTTTAACTTCAGCTTTTTATTATTTTTTTGACATTGTTTTGTTTTCTACTACGTTTGCCATACCAATTATCTTGAAATCTTTGATCCACAAAAAAAGAATAATAATGGTGGTTGTCCACCCAAGGAACATATGAATAAAAGCTATTTTTACACAACAAAACAGATTGCTTGTGATCATTTGCAATTAAACATCCAATTAATTTTTTTGCTTAAAAATTAGAAATAATTTACCTTACATATTTCAGTAAAATCAGTAATCATACAGTGTGTACAAAATGGTTATATTTCTATTTCAAATATAAAAATCTTACGAACATGTATTTGAAGCACATATAAGGTCTTACAAACTATGCCAAAATGTTGTTTCTACAGAACCCAAAACAAGTTGTTATTTTAATTTAGTCCCACTTGGTCATATTCTTAATATCTGATCACCCCTACCACCACTGTGTTTACCTGGCAAGCCCTTTGGTCCTACGTCTCCCGGTAAACCCTTTGAGCCAATTTTTCCTGAAATGCCTTTAGTTCCCTGGTCACCTGTTTCTCCTTTCAATCCATTCTCTCCTAATGGTCCCCTTTCTCCTTTTATACCAATCTCTCCCTTTATACCACTATCACCTTGAAAACCCGGTGGTCCGACTTTTCCTGGATCTCCAGGTGGTCCTTGAACACCATTAGCGCCTGTTTCGCCAATAGATCCTGGGTTGCCTGGTGAACCCTTATTACCAGGCACGCCTGGCAAACCCTTTATACCAGAAACACCAACAGATCCTAAACTCAAAGCGGTATTAATGTAATAATATAAAATTGTGACTGGAGGAAAAAGATGAAAGATTCTTACCAATTTTTAAGAATTCGTAGGGAAAATAAAAGTGTGTTGGAAATACAGCATTAAATTCATAATCCTGTGGCACATGCTAGAAATTGATTTTTCCTTATTGTTTGTTTTGCACTTCTTCCTTTAGAACACTAAAGTTTTCTTCTCTAATGATTGTTATGGCCAAGATAATTTTTACTTAGAATGCACTATCAACAAGGGACACAATATGTTAAGGATCAATTATTTGTGAATAATCTTGTTAAATGCTTTCGTTGAAGAGAAAAAAACTTTAAAGTTCATAGCTATATTATTGCTTATTTTTAGTAAGTGCGGGCATATTTAGAAATTTTATTCTCTTTAGGCCTATATTTTTTTGCCTTTTCAGGTATTTTATTACAAAGAAAGCATTACAGAAAAACGTTTTCAAGGGAGATCATTCATATAAATGTACAAAGAAAGCACTACAAATTAAACTTCCCTGAAAAGTTTTCCTGCTAATACTTGGAACAAATGTTTGCCTTTACTTTTTGAATCCCTAGGTATTCACATTGTTAATTGTTTGTTCTAGTATAGATTCCTAACAAACAAATAAAATATGAATTTAAAAACTATGATATGCCGACCCTTCCTTTGTTATTCTTTAATTTTTAGGTGGAACTGTACTTTAAGATAAAATCAAATGGTTGTTGTTATGAAAATCATGTCACAGAAAAACCCCAAAAGGTCAAATACTTATCACAGGTATAGTAATAATAATAAATACTTTATTTTAAGAGGGTTCTAACAGTTAGTACGAATACCGGCCTACTGTCATTTTGCAAGAGGCTTGCACTTTTTTACATTTGCAATACCAAATTTTAATCGGTCAAATACTTATTGCAGGAATAATATATACCTGTTTTCTCATTTTTTAAAACTTAGGGAATAAAACTTGAAAACAGTTTAATATTTTGTTAAAATTTACAATACAAAAACAAACTTGTATTTTCGGGAAAAGGTCCAATCAAGAGGCCACAAGTGGCCCCATTTAAGGTTCAGTTTTGTAACTGGTACCCTTTCAAAATTTGCATAAGAGTTATAATTTGTAACATAACAGTTATGCAATACAATTTGATAATATGAATTAATCCTTGTGTACGACAAAGAGGTTCATAGGAAGATATTTTTATTTTGAGTATGAAACTTGTTAAAATTATTATGAATATTCAAAACTAATTATGGAATTCCAAACAACATCATAACGATTACACGTAAATACTGTCTGACGTCGCGATTTTTACCATGTCTTTTAATATTATACTGTATAAAACTATACAAATTAGGCCCTTGCATGATGCTGATACAAAGTTATATCAACCGAGGACCAAACACCGGGTTGATATAACGTTGTATTGACCTCATACATAGGTTACAATTATTCTTAGATTCTTTTATCAATTTCTAATTGTGAAACCTGTAAGTTACATATGTCTATTTTGTACCCCTAACTCTAACCTTGGCAATATTATTTTTCAATATTTTTTATAGGTTTCCACTTTTCTATTGCAAGCGGTATGTGTATGCAATTTCTTTTTAGTATCGTGCTATATGCTGTTTCCAAGTCATTTCTTACAATGCAGAGGTTCATGTGATCATTTTGTCGACGATCAAATCATTTAAAACGATACAAGTAATTATATAAATCAATATCAAAGAAATATACATCGATATGTTATTTGGTGAATAGATAGGAATTTATGGCTCTTGAAAAGTAAGGTCTTTATAATTGTGATTGTTGTTGACAAAGTATTAGAAGCTAATGGCAACATCTCAAAGGTCAGTTATTCAATATTCATTTCTTACCTATATCGCCTTTCAATCCAGGTTGTCCTTTAGGTCCTAGGTGTATTATATTAAAAATAATTTATTATAAGAAAAAACATTTACACTTATGAAATTATAATGAATGAAACAGCAAAAACCAAATATTTTTACAAATGTACCAGTGCTGGATTTGTTGACTTTGCACATTCTAACGACTCCACGATTCATCGTTTATTTTAAGAAATATTTGAAATATTATTATGCGACGTCTTTCAGCTTTTCCTTTTGATGTCGATGTGATGGAAATTGCAATATCTACGTTTCCCTGTTTACGGCCACCTGTTCATGTGATTTTTGCCTGTTCAAATTAAATAGTAATCGTGATTTCATACGTCGCTTAAAACACCTTCGTATATTGTTTTCGATATGTTTGTTGATAGTTGTATTTAAATATAATACCCCACTTTTTGGTTTTATTTTCATTCCAAATTAATTTTCCTATTGATATCTGGTAAAATTAGTTAAGGCCATATAGTTAAAACAGGAATTTTTGGTAGTGAAATACAAACCTTTAACACAGAATGAGCTGTTTGATGTACAATGTTGTTCTAGTATAGATTCCTAAATCAAAACGCAATTTTTAATAGAATATAATATGTCCTAACAAAAAACACTATATTTAATTTTCCGATTGTCTTAATGAAATGCATGTTAATCATTAAAGTATAAGATAATTTAGAGATATTGTTGAATGGAAATATTGGTCAACCTTTATGAATAACATATTTTTTTTAAAAAAATGCACAAATTCAAGTTTACATAACACTAGCTTAGGTACCTTAAATACCGAAAGGATAGTGAGGGCTTTTAAAAATATTTTACTGTTAATCATACAAACACATGCATAAAATGATAGTAAAATAAAAAAGTGACCGTACTGGCAGACACGTACACACAAATTAATTGTTGTTTCTGAAATCGATAAAGTATTGGATCATTTAATTTCAGAAGACCAGTATCATAAAGTATGTGCAATCAGGATTCAAAAACAATGGATGATTGTACAAATAATATTTTTCGGTCTTTTTGTATTTTGATTCTTTTGCTGAGCTTTGTGGAGGTTTTTTAATCTTTTGATACATATATATATATAATATAGGATATTGTGTATCTTGTACTGACTTTATCACGGAAAATATTCAGTGAGCCCGTAGGGCATGTACATTACTTCTTTAGCCGAAATAAGAAGTAGGCATTTGTATTGTACAACCTTTTGAAATCCCAATTAACCGTAAAATTGTCAAATAAGGCTATATATAATCATTTTCATAACACTGATGAAATTTATCCAACAATGTTTTACAGAAATTTGCTGCATTTGATAAAATTCTAAAACACTGAAAATACGGAAAGGCCTT
>JARWCS010182306.1:0-14118 GCA_034783895.1 Geukensia demissa | reverse complement strand
TATCTTTAATTTCCATGCTCAGAATTTTCCCCAGACAAATATGAAGAGTTTAAGGGCCATTTGACCTTTCATGACCTCATTCCACATATGGTAGTAATCCTGACTGTTTAATATCGTAAACTATTTTGAGTAATTGAAAAACAATGCAATGAATGGCTAACAATACAGCATTCTAAAATAGCGACAGGGCCCTTAAATTTTAAAGTCGAATTGATTTTTGCATGTCCTCTGACGCGGTTATTTTTTTCACACCATTCTTTAGGTTAACCCTTGTATACGTTCATGATTCATTGATATAGGTAACAAATAATTATTCATTTATTTCCTGCCTTTTGAAAAAAAGTTATTTTCTGTGAATGAAAAGCTTTCACATTTTTGGAGTTTGTGCTTGACAATCTGATAACTTCAATCCATAAATTAAATTTAAGCAGTTGTGAAACATGCATTCGAATTTTTGCCAGCAATCCTGCAGTTTTGCAAAAAAAAAAAAAAATGCGCACCATTTTGTATAAAAAAATCAAACTTATTATAAGGAGTGATCACTTATTTGTTAAAGAAAAAGGTTAATTGTTGAGTGCACTTCGAATGTATTGAAAAATTATGATGATTCGCCATTATTTTGCAACCTGTTCTCGAAAGAGGCCATGGACGGGAAACTGTCAAGACACATCTTTATATCAGTTAAGGCCAAATCTGAAATGTATGCAACTAACTCATTAAAAATGCCACATTTGATGCTTTTTCTCACCATTGAAGCTTTTTTAATTGTTTACAATCTACTTTCTTGCAAAGAAAAACAAAAGCTCAGATTTGAAACATGAAAACGGTCTCCTACCCTAGCCTAGAACACAGCATCTTTTTCCGTCTGGAAATATCGTCGGTGTTTCTTGCAAATCTTAAGGCAAGGTGTTTGACTAAAAATGGATACAATACCAAACATTAATGCTCCGCCAAATGTTTTCTTTAGGTTTTTGTGCTTATAGCATAATTTTGGCAAAATGACGTTAAGTAATGTCATCATTTATCGATTGAAACAAATTTCGAAAAATGTAATTCACGCATATTGTTGTAAACCAATATGTTTTCCTTCATATGTTTTTTGACATTAGGTTTAAATAAACAAACGACAATTTCCTGTGTTGCAAAACTAATTTTGAATAGTAAACATCTGTTTTCAAAATTTGTAATTTCCACTTATACCATACTTTGTAATTTCTTACATTGAAATGCTAGTATTTGTTTTCAATTCCATACAATGTTTTATTACGTTGCCACTTAATTCTTGTCTTAATAGAACATAAATGTATTCTGATTATTGTACTAAAAAGCATGTTATTATCGATTTTTTCTTTACTTTAAAATTATATTTTAAAAATCGACGCTGTGCTTCAATTCACTTACACTGATCTTCTCGTTATATGCTTGGGCAATTGGAAAATCAATTCTTTATAAATATTTATGTTCTTTGAAATTACACACAACCACATTTATTAGGGTACGTGTTGTTTAAAAGAAACCAGTGCGATTGAAAAATTATGCTATTCAGTAAGACATCAATACTGTATGAATACCTGCGGTTCATCAACATGTCCTGGTACAATAATGGCATAAAATTCTCATTAAAGAAAGGTAACACAAAGTTATCATTCACCTGAGTCTTTCATAAACGCATTGAATTTGCCGGAACGTAAATATCTCACGGTAATGCTAAGCAAAGTAGGACAATTGAAACAAAACAACACATCTGAAATCATTCACCGCATAAATGCTGACGACAATTTATATTTTTAATTTTAAAATTCATTACACTTAATTGTCGGATTCTTTTGTTATTATAAAGTTAATTTAAAGTTTATCACGATGGAACATAAAAATAATACTGTTTCCACTGGGATTTGAATGAGAAAAAATAGGGGATTCAATTTCAAATCCCTTAAGACCCTCAAATCTCTATAAAGAAACGCGGCGTTTTACTTCAAGTATCAAATCATAATAAAAGTTATGCTTTGAGGTCCGACGTTTAGAAGCCTCTGTGTCTCTTTTAAAAATAATTTCTTGGATTCCTAGTTCTATGTAGAAATTTTTAAGATTTATTTTCTTTAATAAGTTGCTCTGCAAAGTCAATGGCATCAGATACAGGCGGTTGATGCATCGGTCCGACCCCCTCCTCTGTTTGTTTTACTTTTTTTAAGGTGATGTAAAATTACGTGCGGTTATCTGATATAAGAATCGAAACATGCTGCGGTTGAGTTGGTTTTTCAGTGGGAGGGGGTAAAAAAAAGCCTTCAATCTGTGACTAATTTCGAAGTCGAAAACAAAATAGGATCATGTCGGACAAAACATGAAATAATTTTCCGGAAATCCACAGAAATTCGTGTCACTTGTCACTTTCGAGTATTTCTTGGTATTTTTTGTTACCCACGACTTCCTTCAAAATTGAATGCTTTACACTAAAAGACCAAGCGACCCGCAGCATGTTTAGTTTCTGTTATATCAGATAACTGCACGTAGTTTTTACACCAAACATTGAATAAAGCAATAGAGGATGGAGGGGGTCCGATGCCCAAAACGCCTGTTTAGCACAGCAAGGATGAAAGACAGATGTTGTTCTATATATTTCAATAACATATACGTATTTGGTTTCTGCAAGTTTCGTAATGAGTAAAGATATTTGAAATCAACATATTTTTCTGAAAAAATTCAGTACAAAATATAAACTATTTGTTTAGCAAAGACATTGTCCTCGGTATTAACGTTGCTTTCTATTATAACTTCTCATAAATAATGGCTGAAACTGGGAACCTGGTTAGTATAATTGTAATATAAAAATGGAACACCTCAATCTGGAAATATAGTTCGCCTTTGTCTGGGTTGCTGTATACTGAATCAACCTGTACAAGAGTAAACGACATGTAGGCTAGTGAAATAGAAGGTTTTGCACAATGGCTTACTGATGTTTTGTGAAATACTCAACGGTATCCATGTTTCATGTTCCTTTTTGCTTTTTTGTTCTGGTCGAACTTGCTTGATCTTTGTAGAATATGCATGCATTTTGGATCTTTCATATATATTTATGTTATTGACGCTATATCAAGTGACACAAACATTTGAATTTTATCAATGTGGACTTTTAACATCTCATATTTCTGAGATAGCACTGTATATGGGTATATATATCACTCATTCATACGAAATTTTGGAGAATATGTTTAGCAAGAGAATTTTCTTGGTTTCGAGCTACGATAAAATTAAACATAAGAATGCAGCTACAACTGCAATTACTTCTTGTTGTCACTTCATAAGTGTCGACAGCAAAGGACACCCTTAGCAAAAATCTGCTTATAATTCAAACCAAAGGGATTTTAATGGAATCATTTGATTGGCTTAAATTCATTTGAATAGGCTTAGTTGTTGAAATACATGTATTCCACGAAAGATTTCTATATTTTGAAATTTTTTAATAAAATCTACGTGATTCTGTTCTGGTAAGGAGAATCTTCGATCAAAGAGAGACAACTCAAAGTGTCCCATCACATGTTTGTGTTGCTTACATTTACATTTTTGTAATTATCTTGTTGGTCTAATTAGAGTTTCCCTTATGTAACTGATAAACGAAAATTTCAATTTTTAAATGTCATATGACATGCTCAATTTGGAATTAATTGTAAAAATTTTAATATTCAGTTATTTTGACACAGCCTCCTGCAGCTAAGAGTTATGGGTCTTTGAGGATACCTTGCAGTAGTTTTAATGCCTATCAAATGCACACATTGAAAAACTTTTCTACATTATATATGTCTAACGATATTTATTTTTAATTCTAGGCGTATATATCAGATGAAGGCTATGACGTGGACCTCTTTTTCGAATTTGGTGATCATAAAGGCCATATTTTCAGTGATGTAGACAACGACCGAGATGAAATGATAAACTACATTCTTATTGATAATGAGTGTTTGGGAGATTCCTACCAAACTGTTCAACATCAAAAGGCACATTCCAGCTAAGAGAGACGGGGAATTATGAACAGGAAATAGATTTTAGTTCCGGTAGATTTTAATTTATAAAGAGAAATTCAAAATAACACCAAGGTGTATGATGAATCAACATTGGAAGTTGTTTTTCGTTTTTGTTTACTAGATAAAAAAGAAAACTGAAAATATAAATGAAGGAGTTCTTAAATCATTTCTGATGGTTGAAATAGGAATTCTAATGGGGATATACAAAGGATGTGATTTGCATAATATTAGTAGAACATTTTGAAAATATTTTGAAACTTGTATTTTAATTGATTTGTTTTGTTTTGGTTTTATTGTTTTTTATGTGTGTATGCAACGAATTTTTGACGCAGATTTTCTCAATCTTTGAAATTAAACTCACTCGACAGTCTGGAAAAATCTAACGGGGTTTTATACCAAGACTAGTTGTTCAATGAAATGACGGAACTTTTGAAATATATTGATTTGTCAAAAACACAAACAAAATATCAAATATAATATTAAATGGCTTGTACCCTTTTACATTGTTGTACTGTTCACAATTGCACATTTTTAGCTTTTTAAAATTCAATTACTCTATTGGCAAAAATACTTCAAATTCGCGTAAAATTTCTTTTTTGCAAAGACCCGCAATTTTTATCATTTAAAGTTCAGCCCTTCACTATTGCATAATATCATATCAAAACATTAGTATTTCAAAGGCGTAAGCATTGTTGAAAACAATAAATATAAATGTTATTTGGTTGTAATACTAAATGTTCGATTCAGCTTTAGATGAAATAAAATTGAAGAGTTAGTTCATTGAATGTAGTACAATCGTTCTAAAAACACAATTATTACCGATAAAATATTTTCTGTTTGATGAGAGTTGCATGATCAAAATTTCTAATTAGAAATTTATACCGTATGATGTGTAGCATAAAAATGAGACTCGGTAAAAATCCCTCGATAAGGTTACGGTTGATAAAAATTCCGTTGGGAGCAGAATTTAGTTTAACAATTCAAAAAAGAAACTCAGTTAGAAACACAACACAATGTAGTAACGCTAGTTGAAAACAAATAACAGATATATTGTGGTAAAAGTCCCATTAAAAGGATGACTATCGCGAGCTCGGATAATACAAAACACAAATTGGTGTGCTTACAAACAAAAGCTGGTTCTAGTACAGATCATACAAAAGACGCATGACAGTACTATCGTATCTCGAATCTAATTCAAATAATAAACGCATGATTGTACAACCTTAGATTAAGTACATGTCAAAGATACTAACATTAAACGAAAACACACAAGAAAACATTAAACACTGGATTAAAAGAATCATAGATCTGTTAGAATGCTTCAAATCAATGTCTCCTTTATTGTTGCAATAATATCAAAACAGTTAATTTCTCCACTCCACCCTGAATGCAATTATTTCCTATTCAAAACTCAAAGAAAAATTAAAAGTTCCAGTTAACGTGGTTAACCTTTGTTTTGTTAAAGAATATTTATAATGCATGTACAGATATATGGTTCTTGAGAGGAAGACATCTATTCTGTTTCTAATAAAAAAAGTGTTTTGAAGAGGACATTTGCAGAATGCTTGATTTCTTGAATGACAACATGTTTGAAAGGCTTGGCGGACGTTATTTCAACAGACTGTCGGCATGCCAATGGGGACCAACAGTGCACTCCTTCTCGCCAATTTATTCTTCTATTGGTATGAAATTGAATTAATACAGAGCTTTTTTCTGCAAAGAAAAGAGAAGTTGGTCTTATATATTGGTTTCACGTTCCGCTATAATGATGATGTTCCTTCACCGAATAATTCTAAATTTTTCGACTTACCACAATTATCCCATTGAACTTGAAATAAAAGATACTATAGAACCAAAAAGGTCTGCTTCATACCTAGACCTGACAGAAAGCTACAGAACCAAGGACTTCTTGTGGAAAGAATAAAATCATCACTCCAAATGTTTTTCGGTCACAATAATTATTTGGTTGACCGGTACAAATGACAATGGATATCTTCCAATTGTCGGGACTAAAAATACATGACTCATATCGATTGTGTCTAAACACTGGCTTTGACCACTGAGTAGCACGATGGGTGACACTAGTGGAGCAGGAGTTGCTTACCTTAACTCACCTTTGTATGGTTTATGTAACTCCAACTTAGTTGTCAGTGTGGTGTTGTGTGTTTTATGTTTGTCTTTCCTTCTTTCATTTTGTTAGCCAAAGTTTTGTCTGTCTTGTGATTTTACGATTTCTGTCTTCCCCTTTGGTATCTAAATCAGTTAATACAAAACATAGGGGTGCTATCACAGTTTTCGAAGAAACGCATGATGACGGTATCTAAAATCGTACTTGCTCAGAAACAAATTAAATCAGTGGGACTGTCGACTAAATAATGATAACGACAATTGCCAAACAATGTTAAACAAAATGGCTTTACTATCCGATAGCCATGAATACTTAAAATCTCAAAATTGCGAAAGTTGCGAGTTAAGGAATTGCGGATGACCTTGACAACAAGAAGATAGTAGTATTATAGGCACCTGGTGTGATAATAAGGTCTATCTAAAAGAAAGAATATGGAATATCTGCAGGAAAGACACAATCCAAATCTAGTTTCTAGTTTCTAACAAATATATTTTTTTTAATTTTTGCATGTTAAGCGTTTTCTTGATGTACCGTCATCAAACACGTGGACCAAAAAATAGGAAGACAAGTCAGTCAGAATTTATGAATTTCTGGTTACACAGATGTACCAAATAAACTATAAAGTTCATGGCGGAAAGAACACTGATAAGCCATATAAAGCTAACAATCAGGGAATTTCAAATTGCAATGTTGGAAAGATGTTTACTGTATCTTTCGAATAAGATGTACACTGTATCTTTCGAATAAAGATTCAAGTACCTACCTGAAAATATATAAAAGCATACAACTCGAGCACGGGGAAGCTTTTAACGACCCCCACTGCATTTTGTGTATGTCCTTTCTACTGACCTTTACCTGAACTCATAAAGTCTACGACAAAATCTGGCTTTCACATGTTTTAGGTGTGAATGTAAAACAACTGTAGATCTCATTATCGATTCTTTTTTCTTATAATCACACTGTTATCAATTTCATGTCGTTTGCATAAAGCCAAGGATTATCCTGTATACGTCTTGCGAACATTTTCGATGTATTTGATTTTTCTCCTATTGAACATATTAAGATTTTCTAGTTTTTCAAAATTTTATCTTTCAAATTGGCATTATAACTGTTTTGTTCCCTACCTGTGCTGATGAATTTGACTTACATTACAGTCGAATGATAACGTCATCGCTTACTTCCATTCCACTGGTACATTTAATACTACTAATCACCAACCGGTTTAAAGCCGCTACATACTAATGTGCCTGTCCAAAGCCAGGAACATGTAGTCCAGTGGTTGTCGTTGTTTAGTTAGTCATTTATTGTTATATGTCCACCATGTTTGCATTAGATTAGGTCGATTGTCGTGTTTTATGTATAGTTTCACATTTTGTATTTTGGGCCTTTTACAGCTTTCGTAATGGTATGGACTCTGGTTCATTGTTGAAGACCGTAATGGGACCTGTAGAAGTTTAAATTCTACTGCAATTTGGTGGGTGGCTGTCTCATGGACAATCATGCCACATCTCCTATTTTTATACCTCCGTTGGTAGACTGTTAGTTCCTGGTGTGTATCACCTGGCTAGTACATTTGTTATTAGAAATTCGGAATCAACATGACATCCGTTATACTGGTGCTGCATCGATATCTTTTCAAACAAAATATCACTATTATAATATTATTTTTGATAAAGCTAAGGTAAACATTAAATATAGTTTGCAGGTCTACCAAGATCACTTCATATGAATTCAAAGGATTACAAGTAACTCAATTAACAAGTAAAAATCCACGAAATGAGGTAACGATTCCAAACCAAATGTTAACTTCAGATCTGTACAAAATTTCATAAAAAAGAGCGAGTGAACTAAGTTACTTTGTAAAGGTAATCAGGGAGAAACTCATCTCAGATAGAATATGGCCTCACATAAAAATATCAAATAACATTGTCAGATCTTTTCAAACAAAATATCACTGTCATAATATTATTTTTGATAAAGCTAAGGTAAACATAAAATATAGTTTGCCGGTCTACCAAGATCACTTCATATGAATTCAAAGGATTACAAGTAACTCAATTAAATGACAGACAAAAACAAGTAAAAAACCATGAAATGAGGTAACAATTCCAAACCAAATGTTAACTACAGATCTGTACATAATTTCATTCAAAAAAAGCGAGTGAACTAAGTTACTTTGCAAAGTTAATCAGGGAGAAACTTATCTCAGATAGAATATGGCCTCACATAAAAATATCAAATAACATTGTCAGATGTCTTGTATTGGAGTAAAATCTCCATGTGGTGTTTTATGAATAGATGATGCCCATAGTAACTGATTCATTCTTCTTCATTCTTGATTAAAAAAGAAATAGTAATTTATTATAAGCTTTATAAATAGTAAGAAAAACAGTGATAAACATAAAGATTTTCTAAGTGCAAAAACTAACCAAGGATAGACAACACATCAAAAAAGCACCGACTGACTACACACTGTGATTAACAGTAATTCCCTAGTAATGAAAACAATACACAAACCATGTAAACCATCTCAAATCTTGTATAAGTTCATACCAGTCATATATAGGAAATTCGACAGTTTCAAATAAACACGAAACACCTTTTCGTAAACTTTATGCTACTGATGAGAGGTAACTCTTTGAAATATAGCATACCAAAATTTTCCATATTTATTCAAAATTGATATTTTTGTATACTCTTGCTCATAAATATGGAATATTTTTATTTTCACCCTTACTTTAGAAATAGGTATGGCTAGACTTTGTAAAGGAAAATTCTTATGGAAACGTCAGATAATGCTTTCAAGATGATATTAGATGATCATTAAATAATGAAATTGGATGAAATTAACATTTGAAAGGATTATTCGGAATACAAAATAAGCATTTTTCACACAAATGTGGGTTTCAGAAGTGAAAAAAACTAGCCATCGGACAAAAATCTTAAATCGGAATCTTTTGTAGCTTGAAGTGAAATAATGAGATTTGCGTAAAAATGTTTGCCATTCTAATTCAGAGTTTCTGCATGCAAGTCTCCAAAGTTGAATTTTTGACTCAGAAAATGTCAATATTCCATATTCATGACCAAGTGTATATTTTGAAACCACTGGATCGATGCTTAGTTAGTGGATCATAGAGGGTATTCACCAGCCTAGTTGTCAGATTTGTCTGACTTGAAATTATCAAACAATGCTTTACAGAAATTTGCTGCATTTGCTAAAATTCTTAAGCACTGAAATTACTGAAGGCTTCCAAAAGCATTGAACTCAGTAGCTGTTCCTGCCGTCGGATTTGGCTTCCCCTTTTGATTTATTTGGTTTTGAGTGCTTCTTTTGCTATGTTTTGATATTTGACTTCCTATGTTTTGGTTCAAATACTACTATATTAATGAGAGGTAACTCCTTGAAATGTACATAGAGCATACATAAATTTTCCACATTTATTTAATATTTTTAATTTTGTATTTTGAAACCAGCTGGTCGAAGCCTCTGCTAGTAGACCATAGGTCCCAGAGGGTAGTCACCAGCCCATTTGTCAGACTTGTCCGAACGTGAAATTTATCAAACAATGTTTCACAGAAATTTACTGAATTTGCTAACATTAAGCACTAAAATACAGAAAGGCTTCGGAAATTGTACTTAAGTAGTTATTTCTGCTGTCGGACTTGGCTTCATATTTCGATTTGTTTGATTTGAGTGCTTCTTTTGCTATGCTTGGATCTTTGAATTCCTATGCTTCGGTTCTAATGCTACTGGTGAGACATAACTCCTTGAAATGAACATATAGTATTTTTAGTCTTGGGCGAAGATTTGTCCAAATTGTTGCAAACGTTCGATAGAGGCCGTATTTGGTCCCTCATTTTAAAATTTTTTTGGCAATTTGTTGCTCTTCAGCTTGTTTTGACTACCTTGTTTTCAAATATCTTTTAATATTTTTTAAAATATTATTAAGTATGTCTTCCGACTTATTTTCATTTTAATTGTCCCTTTCAAATTAATCTGAAAACTTCGAATTAGGGAGAATCTTACCACAATAAGTTCTTTAAAGGTTTTTCAAAATTCTGCCATTATAGTAAATAGTGTTTTTTAATTGTAATGAAAGTGTTAATTGTGATAAAATTGCAAGTTTAAACCATAAATGATAAATATCTTTTAGAAAATGGACAATGCGGCGGTTGTACAAAGAGAATGGAACTGCTTACCCTTCCGAACCACCTAAGTTCACCACCGATGTTATGGTTGGGTCCGTATTCTTCATAGTTTTTTGGTTGGTTCTGTTTGTTTTATATATACAATGTGTGTCGTAATCCATCTTGTTCATGTTCTAGAGATTGCAGTGTCTGTCGACCTGTCCCCTTTTTGACTGGCCATTCGGTTTTCTTTATAGATCCTTTCATTAAGGGGGTACCCAACACCTAAGGCAAATAACCCTGTAAAAATCATCAAAACGTTTTAATCATCTATCATTTAATATTAAAATTAATGCATCTCAGTGATCAAATTTTTGAAGATGAAATTGTTATATATCTATTGCATTAATTCCAGGGAAATGTGTGGTTGAAATTTCTTGAAATTTTCATGTTTTCCTTCATTCATTAAAGTGAATGACTAAACAAAATAAATAGAAATTTAAACGAGTGGAATTTATTTTATTGATGGTGTCGGGTACCCCTTAATATTGCTGTTGCTCTCTATCTAAATCAAGCTTAGGATTTTAAATCTCGCGACAGTTCGGTGGTGACGACCGAACACTTGTGAATTTTCAAAAAAAAAAATAAACCACCAAATACAAAAATGATTTAACAAATAACAAGTACCCCATTATTTTTATCTCTAATTTTCATCTGCAGTCGGATATTGTATTCAACAGTTAGCTATATAATTAACAACTGTAACTTTCTAAATTTACGTTTATTTCTATAATTTTACATAAAAATGTGTTTCTTTTACTGATAATGAGGTTATGGTAATGTTGTCATTTAATTAACATAGCTAAAACGCCATCAGTACATCTAAGGACTAAAATAATAAGCAAATTAAGCAAAAGTCAACACTTCTATAAATAACAAACATCAAGTCAGCTAACAAGCATATAATAATGATTATATAAAGAAAGTGTTTTGTGTTTTAATTTTTTCAGACGAAAAAATCTCTAAACTAATTGAAATTTCACGTATGAATTGAAGTAAAAAGATCTCCATAAAATTACTTAACTTTCGTATGTGTATTTTAATTATGATTTTTTTCAGAAACAGACGAATTCAGTGAATTCTCAATCTGTGTAAAGTAAATCTTTTGTACTCTTTTTGGAATTAAACTTTGTCGATTATATCTGTATAAATCCTTGAATTAGAGCAACAAGCGACGGAACATTAAATCCGTATTTTTGTTCATTTATCTTCTTCTAGTTGCACAATCGATGGATTAATGGTGTGTGTAAAAAAATTGCTGATTTATGTAAAATGTTGTAGATTGTTTTATTTCATATCTAAATGAAACATGAGCCAACAATTTATCGCACTATCAATTCTCAGCATCAGACAATTATCAAAATGGCACATCTACTGTCATCGCTTATAAATGAAAATACCTACTCAACTTAACTTATCGAAGACTATCATAAAGGGTATTGTATATGTTGAATAATGTAGAATTAACAATTATGTTAATAATTAAGACAAGAATTGCAAAATTTTAAGTGATATGTTTAATTCAAACCATACTTTTAAATAAGCGCAAAATATTTTAAGCTCCTTCACTAATTTTTCAACTGGTACAAACAATAATTTTCATTTCTTTGCGGCAAAAAAGTTTATTTTTCTCCACACTATATACATTTTTGGAAATTTTATTTACTCTATCAATGATATAGAAGAAGAGATGCGGTATGAATTTAATGTAACAGCGAATCGACCAGTTATAGCTTAGAATGTATAAAGCGAGCGAGAGTAAAAATCCACTGGTCTAGCACAGACAAATCAAACATGTAGGCGGGTTAAACATGGTTGTAAGTACCCAATCTTAAAATGCTCGCATATGTGGAATTCGGTGACGAAAAACTGACCGTTTTATAGCTATAACTAGAGTTTTCCTTATAATAGAAACCATTTTTATAACTGAATAACGCTCTATTTAACTTTTTAAATCCGGTTATGGTTATTCAAGGGAAGTTACAAAAAAACAGGGTTAGAATCTTTGGCGGAGAAAGTGAAAGATTCTTCCCAATCTAGGTATATTTCAGATCCGCCTACAAGAGTTTTGTGCCCACTGTAAAATTCCTGGAGAAACGAAACTTTACCTTGTTTTAGCAGTTTCTATAGCAATGACTTAGATTTGTCGAGAAAATTGTATTGCATTATGTGTGTGATTAGGGACGTTTTTGTCAAGTGAGAATCCACCCGTGTTGAATTTTCAAAAGAGTTTACACTAAACGATTATACTTTCATAAACAGTTTTTAACATTCAGTTAATGTATTGTTCGCCCTGTTGTACAGATTTTACCCTACTCTCAAAAGTTAAGAGTGGTCGTGTGTTAGACATCCGGACGGGTAAAAACAAGGAAGTTAAAATTGTGATTTGCAAATCATCCTTTATGCATGCGAAATTTAGAAGCAAGAAGAGAGACTGGTCGACCCTGGACTAGAACTATGTGTCTGGATAAGATGGCAGCTCTTTAAAATCAGACTCAGTACGTCAGTCTTAAGTGCAAAAGATGGTCTTTTCACCCATTTTGTATCAATATGTTTTCACCCTAAATATGTTTGAAATATTTGCGACTTGACGTTTAATCGTTTTTCTAAATTTTGTAATCCTTATAATTTGTTTTTAAAAACTACAGATATAGTTTATTAAACATGTTTATTAAGATGCCGCTTTAATATAGTGATTTTTTTCCTAGCTGCTTACGTATTTAAGGTGTAACCATCTCATCAGCAGCGTTAACCTTAGAACCAAAGCAAGGGAAGTCCAAGATGAAGATATAATATAAGTAGTAATCAAATCCGAAGACAAAATGAAAAGCCTATTGCAATTCTAGAGGGAAGAACTTCTATAACGTGCAGTACATTGTGCAGCGTCCCAATTAAAAATAATGCTTTAATCAAAACTGAATTTTACATATATTTTGAAAAATGAATAAGGAATGTATGTCAAATAGAGACGATCCACATCTTACATACATTTAAAACAAATATTCTAAAGCCAATTTTAACTGCATGTAAAGCTGTTTTTCATCAGACACGCTGAAAACCAAAAAGTAAGAAGATCAGTCTGACTTTATTTAGTTATTTTTAGTTGCATTCATGGACAAAATGAAATATACAATTCATGAAGAAATGAACGCCGATAAGCCAAATATAAAGATAACATCAGCGAATTTTACAAATTACAATGTTAGAAAGATGTAAAATATATATTTCAAACGTACATTTCAGTACCTGAAAATAAATAAGAGCACACAACTCAAACTTCTATTACCTCCACACAGCACTGTTAAAAATGATTATGTTGTTAAAATGTGATATGCATTGCTTTTGTTATTGAAAGTATGGCTATGAAAAGATGGATGGATGGATGTGTAAACATAACCGCTGATTGCATTCATATCTGTTTACAGAAATCAGCAATAATAAGGACAGTATTGTTGTTTTCTGATTCAATAAATGTCGGCCATAGTACTAATATTTTATCCTTAATGTTGTGAAAACAACCAATGGATCTTAAATGCTTTTTATGACACGATGGTTATCCTAATCGACGGTGAACTGTTTTCAACTCTTATCTTCTGTTGCACACAGATTGTGAGGGTGCTTAGTACTGTATGAGATGTAGGCGGATACAGTCTGTTTGTCATAAAATCCAACGGACAGTAAGCTTCAGGAAGTCATAAACAGTCGAGTTATCGCAGATATTTTAGTTTGTCACTTCTCGTATGACCTTAAATATGCTTAGAGATAAAGGATTTTTCAGCAGTT
>JARWCS010182195.1:0-14118 GCA_034783895.1 Geukensia demissa | reverse complement strand
TGCTAACTTGTTTCCGTCCTGAATATGCATGAAATATTTGCCACTGGACGTTAAACAACAATCAATCAATCAATCAACATTTTTAAAAACATTAATATTAATCTGTAAAAATAGTAACAAGAGTTAAAAAAAATTCAAAAACTTGCTGTTAAGTCCAAAAGTTTACAGAATCTAAGATGAGCATAATTAAAAATATACTATCTTTTTAACTAACTGACTTGACTAAAATTCAATTAGACAGGCATTGACAGGGTAGAAACATTTCTGTACTGATTTGATTTAAATTTATAATTTCTGGGTCAGGTTTGTTTTAATCCCTAATTTGACAAAATACCCATTGATTTTTCAATACTGCTCAGAAAGTAATTCAATAAATGTGTTGCTGTTTTTCAATTCAATATTTGTCTAATCTTGCCGTTTCCTTGCTCTACCTAATTAAGACAGATTTTATCCATTTTATATCTTCTTACCAAACCTAAAAACTTTCTAATCTAAGACAATTTCCCTTCAAAACGAGAAACAAACTGAAACAAAGTGAAATTCCGCTAATTCAATTTGCAAATCCATTTTACCCACGGTGCAATAAAACTCTGTCTCAACGACAAACAACTTATGAAATGAAAAACGCCATTGTAACATAAAATCTATATCACTAATAAGATTGTACAAGGCAATTTCACCATCAGTTTTTATTCAATAACGTCCATACACATTTTCTAGTAAGTAATTCTAGATTACAATAACGTTTTTGTACACCATTCTGATAATTCTACAAAATTATCAGAGAGCGAATTATTGCTTTTTTCAATTTTCAATTACCCAGTCACTTGAGGTATCTATTATAGTGTTCAAAAATTCTCTCTGATAACAATGTTGTCAAGCTGTATAATACCAATGCATCTAGGCTTTCTATTCTAGGAATAAAATGCTTAGTTAATAGACGGAAATTCAATTTAAGACAAAAAGTAAAGATGGATGGTTGGGCAGGTTTAGTAAATGTCACTACCAACAGGTCGGGTAATCTAAAACAGATCGGTCTTGATTAAATCATATTGTCTTATTTTGATTTCCTATCAAGAAATTTTCTATCAGGAATCAATGACTTGCACGGCCTCTGGTGGAAACAAAGGATCATACAATTATACTTTCTTACATTCAAATTATCTTTGTCTATGATGTTACTGGAAAGGTTAAGTCCTAACAGAGACAGAGCAAAGTAAAGCAATTTACCAAATGATGGTAATTTTTATGTAACATCCCCCTTGGGAATATTGCAACGGAAAAATCTAAAACTATCAAAGCCTACATGTCGGAATAAGCAAATCCAATTCAATGTGGGTTTAATGGATCTAGTTAAAAACAGATAATGATTTTCATTAAATTTTCTGTGCGAAAATTCCTGAATTTTAAAAACAATTTTAATTTCAAATTTCCAAATAAAATGTGCTATACCCCCCTGTAATTAATTGCTGAAAGACCATAAAAAATCAACTAATTATTGACGTCAAACACATTGTTCAAAGACAAAGAGCACTATATATGCCAAGAAACAATACTTGATGAATAGAAGTGCTGATAAAAGCCTGAAGCAGAGAACTACACAAAGTAAAATATTGATCATGAGAACAGGCTAATACAAATCTCTCTTTTTTTTCCAAACCTTGTTGAATAATAGCAGCATCACTGAGTAAATCAACAGTAATCCTCATCTTTTTAAAAAAGCTGAAAATCACTGTAAAAACATGTAATTGGTCCTTCACTGTCCCATACTAAAGGAATTTCATATCTTATCATATAAAACCGACTTGAAAAAGTGCTACCTATTCCAGCGCAAGTTCCTATCTAGGAAGTGACATTCCCTCCAAAGAAAATAGCAATTTGAGTTTGGGTATGTATGTATGTGATTGTAGCCAATTGTAACTTCCGTTTTTTTTTTTAAATATCAAAGAAATATTTTGCCGATTCTATTTAGAATATAGACTTGAATTAAGGGAGGTAACTCTTAAAATCAGTGGTATGTCCATATCATACAATCTGGCCAAAGCTTTTTGAAGTATTTAATTGAAGCAGAATCAAATTAATCTACTTTACTTAGATGCTTACCACTGATTTATAAAAACGGTTAATTAAAACATATCAATGATTTATACGAGTTATGTCCCTTAACTTGCATGTACGTCTTCACTCTTTAATACCATCTATTTTTCAAATTGGACAAAATTTTTAATGCTCCACTGCATATTTTGACCACAGTTTTATATTAGTTTATATAACAAATCTTGACCATTATTGCATATTCATTTTTTTGTACCATATTTTGACTTGCTATATATGACAATAGTTTACATGGCAAATTTGACTTCTGGTTACAATGTAAATATATATGTATGAATTGAAAAGTCAGTACCTTAGTAATTTTTACAGGTGACAGCTTTCAACAAAAAAAATATTAAAAATAAATCAATACCCTTAGCAAGTATAAAACTGGACAAAAAATTCCATATTTCATACTGATTACCAACCCATATTTCAATGACTGGGAAAAAAAATTCCCTGAAGACATGCAGAAAATCTGGTTAATATCATGGAGCACTTGCTACAATGCTTCTATCTTTCCACCAACATTATTGAATTCCCTCTCATTGTAATTGGTATGATATTACAAAAATGCTTAATTACACTTCTGACATTCGAACAGACAGCCAGAGAGAGCATTGCGGAATTCCTCCCTACGGAACATGTTCCGTTAATACGACACCTATCAATATGATGTTGGAATAATACAATTAGGATGTGGTCATCTTCCCGTTAGAGCACCACATGATCGCATTATCACACGGGATGGCTTTATGCATGCTAATAGATTCTGGAAAACCAAGAAATGTACTTTCTACTGGAGAAACATGAAACTTTTAATTTATGATATGTGCATTATCTAACAGGCAAATAGGCTTGATGTATTTACTTTAAACATGTCAATTCGGTCATTTTCAAATATTGAAGCTCTATTTGATCAATGGTATTCAAGTTACAGGTAATTAAATTTTTTCACAAAAATTTGGTCACTTGCACCTTAAAGATTTCAACTTGGTCATTTAATAAAATTCTTTTATAATGAGAAAATTTGAATGGAGTTAATGTACATAAAAAATTTAATTGTGTAATGAAAAAAAAATTCAAATTAACAATGCATTTATTGCTGTTATTTATCTTAAAAGCTGCTGTAAGGCATTCAATAATAGCCAGACTGCCAAAATCTTCCATGCCTTCAATAACAAGCAAGATGCCAAAAAATTCAATCACCCAAAACCCTCAAACTTTCCAGGCCTTCAATAATTAGCAGGCTGCCAAAACATTCAATAACAGGCAAACCTCGAAATAATGGGAAGGCTGCCCAAACCTTCAACGACAGACACCCTGCCCAATCTTCGATAGCAGGTAGGCTGCTCAAACATTTAATAACAGGCAGACTTCCCAAACCTTCCAGCACAACCTAGATGTCCCTCATTGCCAACAAAAGCAGTCATTTTACCTCCATCAATAAGTTTTATTTTCTATATTTTTGAATCTTGATTATTCAAAATAGTCCTTTAACTAAAAGTCCCAGCGACCAAAGTTTGACTAATCTAAGTAATAATGTGCAAGTTGCAATGACTACTTTTTGCAATTTCTTCATTCCAAAATGATTGCATGCTTGCTAAATATACAGTAGGTTTTGTTAAACATTTAATAACACGGCACATAAATTAAAATCACTGCTATCCATCTCAGTATAAAACCTGAGACGCCCTATTATATCTCAAACGTATTTCTTCTTTTTGTGACTATCGATGCGACCATAATCATAAAATAAAAATATTTCACTTTGAGAAGGGAAAAATTTAAAATAATGTTGTAACAATTATCTTAATCTGTTAAGGAAGACCAGATTTCAATAACGATGTGAAATGAAAACGCCTGTTGCGTCTTTCTCCGAGAGGCCGATTACATGTAGAAGTTCATTTAAATCCGATACCTTAAATTAAAGTTTTAGTTACAAGACCTTGCAGACTTGACCCCTAATACACAGATTTTCACACAACAGTTAATTCAATATTTTAATATTATGTCACAGTTTTGATTAAAATTTTATGCCACAATGTTAACTATTATACTGGATTATCAAAATATACAATTTCAACGATTTTATGTGAAAAAGTATTAAATCCTATGGACTTTTTACATTTTTTATTTAAGTAAATGCACTTAAAATAATTTAATGGGTTTCTAGATGCTATAATCTTTGCTAATAACATTAATGAAGTCATTTTGAAGGCACATATAAACTGGGTGGTCATGCTACAAAATGATAGACTGGGGGATATTCCGAAAATTAATTTTGGGTCTTCTACAACCTTCATAGGCTCCTTGTTTTAGAAACTGTCACATGACTAACACCCAACCAACCCAGGACAGTTGTGCTATTGTTAACCTCTGTTCCTGGTGATGGTATTGTCTAGAAGCAATGATTGACAGATACAGGACATGTATCTTTTATAAGGATGTTTGTTGTTCATGTTCAGCCATGTTTTTCTTAGATCTAGGTTTTATCGATGTTTTTTATCTATTGACCGCCACTGTTTTTACTTGCAATAATCTCAATAGACACACCATAAAATGCCATTTGAGTAATTTTATTTGGACAATCATCATTTATATTTAGTTGACAAAAAAAGCAACATCGCTACTACAAAACTGAATTCCTTTATAAAATTTTGAAGTGAAGGACACGCTTTGAAGTTCCAGGTCAGTTAAAGTGACACAGTTACCCAGAGACATTTCTCAACAAACCTGAAAAGCCTGAAAGGAATTCAAAAGCAACTCATTAACTTTTTTGCCAATAATCATGACAAGATATCTATTTAAATATTCAGCTGTATAACTATGAAAATCATTTTAATAATTAATAAGTTTTTTTTAAAGATCAAAGGAAATCCTTCTTTCAATGACATTATTTACATAAATTTGTTCAGAATTCTAACAGAATTGATGTAGTTAATATGGATTTTGATGCATTTTACAGCAGATCAACTGAAAGCTGTACAATAGATTTTATTAAAGGGAGGTAGAAAATGCATTTAAATTATCTTGTTTCAGACAGAATAAATGTTAAATTAATAGTGAGCATCCAGTGGGCAAAATTCCGGATAAGAACAAAAAATTATTCCTCAAGGAATATTTTCAAAACCGATTTTTTTTCCAATGTTGTGATAAAAGATGAGAACATAAGAAAGACAGAGAGTATCAAAAAGCAACAAAACACTCCTTTTACATGACTGTATCCATCCAAGACATGGGTTCAAGAATTTCGGTAACAGATCTACTTGGGGGGGAACAAATTTTATTCTTAAATTTTTATTTACAAGCTGCCATCTTCTGTTTTCAGTAACCAGAGGTGACAAATAGAACAATAATTCTGGGTTAGATTCGGACAATATAGGTATATTTTCAGTCAGTATTTCTTTTTCAGCGGAAATTTGAAAATAAAATCGGCCAGGCAGGGATGAGATTCTAGGAATTTTTTTATATATGGCCTAGGAATTTCTTTATATTAGTAAAAATGTGGACAGGTTCAATATATATTTTAACGTGAACAGCTTACCTACATATTGTTGGAAACCAGCAGTATTGATTTAAGAGCTAATAGCATGTTTTGTTTCCTACATCCATCTAGTTTCATTGTATTTTTATACTTCAAACTGTTCACAATATTGTACTTATAATAGTCGCTGAGACAATTTACAGTACAAAAATCAATATAAAACTTCGACAGAAAGGACATTTTATACTTTTAACATGGCTATCATGAGATTTGAATTTATTTACACTATCACCTGATGTTACTGCAATCTTTTTCATCAGCAGTTAATTTCAACAAAATTTAGAAAAACACACAACATAAAACTAGTAAAAGGTGGACTCGCCAACAACTAAATATTGTTGCATTGCAAAATATTATGACTTAATCAGCCAAAAAGCGACTTGTTTTTAATCAATATTTGTTTGCATGCGTAACGTCATTACCAACAATCATCAATGTTCACCAAATGGTCTTGTCATGGAATAATGTCCTCTGTCAGGATAAAACATTGACCAACTGATCAAAATATAAATCAGACAGAGAACCTCGGAAATCAGAACTTAAATGGACATTTACTCATTTAGCTTTATGGAGAATTCAAATGGGAGTAAATAATATCAAATGTATTTTTTCCCCAGATTTTGTAAAGAACAGGTGTCTACATACTTTCCAAATACTGAAAAGAAATTCCCAATTTTTATTAATTTTTATTAATTTTTATTTCCAGTTTTCCAAAAAAGAAAATTAGATCACCCTAAAAAACAACCTCATTTATTTTCAACCTCTTTCTCTATTTTACAGATATGCATACAGTGTATTTACCTCTAAAGATCAATACATTTTACCAGCGCCTTCAGCTCCCCCAGACAACTTTCCGGACTTTCTTGAATGCTTACTGTTAGAACTTAACTTTTCAAACATGAATGAATAACATAAAAATATACCACACGAAGATTATCATTCAGGGAATATCTCCATCTTCAGAGACTTTAAAATCGACACCAAACTTTAGAGGTTAACTGACAACCTCTGAGAGACAACTTCTAAAAACATGGTGGAATTTAAATTTTTCAGAAGTTGAAAGCAACGCATGACCAAATTTATTAAGATCAAAATGAAGTATGTGCAACTATTGGCAAAAAACAGTCTTGTAGAGCTTAAAAATATTAACTCAGGAATGCAACTAGATATGTCAGTCTACTGCCTCCACAAATTTCAACAAATTTTTGAATTTAATTACACATTTTTACTTTATCTTGAATGATTAAATCTGGCCGATATGCATCTAAATGCCAGGATTTGTGGAAAAATTATTACAGAAAAAGACACTTCATTTATATATAACATCTCCAATTAAAATTTCTTTGTACTTCACCAAGTTTCAAGAGGTATTCAATAACAGTTTTACATTGAGGAATTTGAGTCACCTTACAACACAAAGCATGCAGAGAAATCTTAAATCAAAAAGCTGATAATGCGAAAAATTTAAGTTTTTGCTTTCAATTTTTCCTTGGAGACATGAAATGCTGGAGGAATGGCTTCTTATCAGACTCCATCTACACTAGCAATGTGACTCACAAAGCATTGGACAATTGATACAAACATAAAGTTTTGTCCATGACTGCAATTTCATTACATCTTTCCATCAGACGACACAAAGCGAGCAGCTTAGCAACAGATATAAATCTTTTCTGGTCAATAGATTCTGTAAAGCTCCATGCAATTTTCCCTATCAAAGACTATACTTCACGTTAATCTTAAATTAGATTAAAACCTAACTGTCCTCATCTTTTGATTATTTCTACAAGACACTACGACCACTAATCACAACATCCTTATTTCCCAAAGTGCACTAGATGATTTTCTTTCAATTAGCTGTTAAAATAACAAAATGCCATGGATACGGTATTTCCGAAGCAATTAACAACATGCAACATTGAAAATCTTAATATTCTACAGAACATCTAAAATTTCAAAATCTTTTGAAATCTAAATAAAAATACTGTTAATGCTAAATAATGCCATAATTTATTATGACAATGATTACAACAAAGTGAGAACCGTGAAAATTAAAACTTACACTTTGAATCTGATTATGTTTAAAAGATAGGATATGGAAAACATGCCAAAAGACACAATTTAAACCTTACATAGACCTAAACCAAACAACCAAAAGTCAAACCCAACCGCCTGCAAATTACCCTTTCGGACCCACCTCCACTAGACATGCCAAAAGCCAAAAAACAGGAAAACCAGAAAAAACCTATGAATCTCTAGTTACACTCATGGACCAAATTATGAAACATACAACCTATCACGCAACAAACATGTATGTTGGACAGAAAGGAAAGAATTGCAATAAGAAATCTTGAATTTTCAATAAAATTTTAAAATTCTAATGTAAAATTGAAGTAATGTTAATTTTGGATTGAAGATCAACCTACAATGCCAAGACATAGGCTCAAACAAACTTTTACATTTTTTTTAATCTCAATTTTTAGCATTTTAAAGTTGCTGCATTAGAAAGAAGAGAACTGTATTGTATTTTAAAAGTTGAAGACATCAATCTATGATTTTACTATTGCAAATATCTTCTTTTTTTTTTAATTCTAATGCATTGCCAGCAAAATTTAAATTAACGACACTCCAATCACTGACTAACACTGGCAACTGTTAAAATACAATACATGTATCTCTTTATTAGCACTCATAAGTGCACATATGATTTTTTTATTCACACACAGTACACAAATTCAGGCCTGAAAGTTGGTAATTAATTTGACTCAATCTTCATTATGTTTATGAACTTACTCAACTTATTTACTAAAACTCTTCTGAGAGAACATGCAACACCAGTTATTGTTTCAAAATCAACTAAAGTACAGTCAACATACCAATTAATCTTTTCTCAATAATCAAAACAATTCTGCCCTCCAGAGACCCCAAGTTTAAGGAAAAACAACCAGATCAATACAAATTTTCACAAATTGCTTGAAATGTATTTAAAATTTAAATTATACTTTTTGGCTCAACTTGGAAGTTTCGGATTTTTGAAATTATTAACCATTTAGCTTATGTGACAATGTGAGACTTAACATTCTTTTGATGCTATATACAAATAATGTATAAGGATTCTGAAATCCCAGTTCTTACTGCAATTCACTTCCTGTCTAATTAATATAAAATATAACATAGAGAAAATGTGTCAACAGGACACGGACACCCCTGCTACGACAAACTGGAATTAGACAAGTAGACAAATGACGGACCTGAAAAGGGGAGACATGGTACAACTCACCCTTATAAAGCTACAAACCAAATATCAAATCAATCGGACATACACAAGCCAAGAAATCTTTAAAAAAATTGACAGACCGATGGACATACATACGCACGGCGGTAAAACTTAATGCCTATAGGCGGGGACATAAAAGTAAAAACATTTTTTGACTTGTAGTCTGATACATACCTGAACATTGTATATCTTTGTTAAGTCTAGTCCATGGAATGTGTAATTTTGATTCGTTGTCTCATTCTGTGAAGTTTGCAAGGGAAACCCAGACTGGTACCACTTAACCTGGTACATTTCCACTTCTTCTTTAACATGTGGTGCTAGGTCCCAGACAATGACTACGGTACCAGTAGACAACTGTTTTTGTATGATGTGAAGGTTGTCAATGACAGCAAGACTAAATTCTGTCCTGGCTTTAATGGAATCAGCTTGGGGCAACTGGTTACTTGTGGCTGTGACCCCATTGTGAGCAAACACTGTAATATTATATTCTGTGCTTGACAGCAGGCCAAATAAGGTCACACTGTAAAATTTAAATAAGAATGAATGGTTATTGACATCAGATCATATACAGATAAACCACAATGTTATTCTTAACTATTAAAACAGAACCTTAATTAAGAGACCACCCAACTTTAAACCATCAAGAAGTGGTCTTTCAAGTCAACTTATCTCTCAACAAAGGTCAATGTCAAGAACAACCTTGGTGAAACTCTTAAGCTGTCTTCCAAAAGGGGGTGATCGCCCATGGCTAAGGTCTAAGCAAGTGTCTTTAAAGAGAGTTTCTCACGTCTATCCACATGTCCACAGTGACCTTTGGTTTCCTTTTGCTTTTTATTTTTTAGCAGAGAATAATACTAAACGATAGATAAGTTAGATATTTGATAAATGAAAGGACAAAAATGTCATAATCTATAAGTCATTACATATCAAGAAAATTTTTATTATACTGTTCAATATGTGTAGGAACCAAAATTCTTGAAATCTGGAAAAATCGAGAACATTGTCACTCATTATCATTTATGATGTAATAACTATACAAGATAACTTTGCTAGACTGTAAATATATTTTGTATACAAAAAACTTCCATAATACGACAGGATAAGTAAAAACTTGTTCCAATCTAATTATTACAAGTTTCCAATCTAATTATTGAACACTTTTGTAATAATTATACTGTCTTGACTTTTTATTTATTCAAATTTTCATTTAATTTTATCACCTTATTTGTCAAGTAATTGATTTTCTAAGGGAAAAATACACAGAATAATTCGTTATTAATACTGTCTTAAGTACTCAGTCCTGTGAAAAATGTTTGATTCATACACCACAATAAAGAGTCACAAACCATTGCCTAATACTAAATAAAGCAGCTAGATTCAGCAACAAAATAAAGAAATTCATGTATAATCCCAAACATCAGTTGAAAACTCCCATGTTTGAAAGACGATCAAAACAAGCATTTAAATGTTGCACACTGGGCTTTCTGCAAATTTTTTTCAAACAGGCTTTGACAACAATCATAGTATACTGTGCAACCTTACAATATTCATGTTACATGCGACACTCAGCACTGGAAACTGAGAATTCAGTCTGGGAAATCTGACACTTCTTCTGATCAGAACATGTTGAGTGCTGAATTGAAGAATTACATTTTCCCAGTTTTCTCACTTAACTTTAAAATGATTAAGGCTAATACATCATGAATTTAGCTTAGAACTGACATTACATAATGTTGCCAGAAAAATTTTTAATATACAAACCTAGTTGTATTGAGTTGTGATCCTGGACTATACCGTACATTAGCATCACAGTTGAAACAAAGAACTTTATAAAACAAGTCATCACGGCCACCGTTGTATGAAGGCACTTCCCATGTCAGAGTTAGGCGATTGTTGGTCTTTTCTGTTACTCTCAGACTCAGGGGAGCTGATGGTGGCTCTACAATGTGTAAAGGAAATAAAATAAACAAATCTTATCAAGCTCATCAACTATTTATAAGCTGGGTGATCTGTTTCAAATATACCTCAAAACCCCAAAATGTCTGGATTGGTCAAAATCAAAATTTAAAAAAAAGTAACATGAATCTAATTAAAACAAACTAATTGATGCCTTTCACCTTAAGTTGTCATTCAGAGTTTGAACATAATATAGTGGATACCAGATGACTTCCCTTCAAGCAATGACAATTTTCACAGACTATATGTCAAAACTGACTGCTACATTTTTTTTGTCTTGCATAGTTGATTCAAGTTCAAAAACAACATAGATTTGTCATGTTAAAAAATGTTAACATTTTGACAAACACCAATGATTCATTTCTAAATATAAATTGTGTTTTTTTTACCTGCATATTTTATTCTCATAACCTGTAATTTGCAAGTTTCTCACATCAAGGAAAAAGTTATTTTCATTACTTGTATATTTCATTTCCACATGACTAGTTGGTTAAATATTAATCTAATAATTCAAATAAAATTTATGTAATCTACTGACAAGCAATTAGCTCAAAATACTGTTTAAATATCTAAATTATTAATATTCATATTTTTAAAACCCAGACAGAAAACAACAATTAAAATTTTCAAAAACGTCAAACATGTATTGAACATTTGAGGTATTTTCAACTTTTCTGTGGCTAGTAAATCTGTCTTTCTGACAAGAAAATCTTTGTTAAGATGTAAAAATTTATTGATTTCTGGGGAGATATAACAATTCAAATTTAACTGTCATTCTAAAGTATTGTACTATTTTCAAATCAAGCCAAGTGCCATTTTTCTAAATTTCATTTATTCAAATTGGAGAACTGAACAAAAAAGCCATAATTGTCAAACAACCACCAATATTTTTAACAGTATAATTATAGTACATGATTCATGACTCTGAGCGTTTTTAAAATTCAAATTTCTTGAAGAAAGACGTCTTTTAGCAGAAAACAAACAAGAACAACACGAATGACGACCCCTTTAACCCTATTCATGCAATTAAACTTCTAATAATTATGATTGCGACCATCTATAGAAATAGGATATCATAAAATAAAATTATATCGTCAAAAAATTGAAAGTGGCAATTATATTGATTTGGCCCAATGGATGTATGCCTTTTATGACAATGGAGGTTGAAAAGTTTTCCGTTGACCAAATACTCAGTCTTAAACTTCATACAGGTGGCCTAGGGATATAGCCTATATTTATCAACAATCGGCATATCAAAGCTACCAGTCTTGCCACCATTATATCATGTTTATGTTCAAATCAAACAATGAGAGTTCACCTATTTAAAGACCTCTGTCAAACTCATGAATGGCGGGTACAGAACAATTTTACCCGATTATTAAAAAAGGAGAATATAATTGACAAATGCACCGATAGTCAACTGTTTTTTACCTGTTGAAAGCTTGTCAAATTATATGCCGATACAAAAATGTGAAAACAATCCAGAATTTAATAAAATCTTGAGTTATTATAACGTTTGATTAGGATCTTATACATGCCTTTGATGTGAATAGATTTATAATTTGTACATGTTCATATGGCTGTCGGAGTGTCAAAATTTAAATAAACGCTTAAAAACCAATTTTTATGTGAACTGACAATTTTCTTGTTTAGTCTGTAGATATTTTAATCCAGATTATTATCTTTTTAATTTTGATTGTTCTATTTCAGAGTATTTCAGACCAAATAACGCAGATTATGACAGAAATAATACTATCAAGTACAATTTCTATTTTCTGTCCATATGACAAATAAGGGGTCAACATTTTTTGCTCACATGAATGATAAAATGAAATTTGCCACCCTTGTTGAATTTCCTGTATTATAAGAAATGCTGTGATGAACATGTTGGATACTCCATAGCCAAAACAATATTGGTCATTTCATTCAGCTAATGGCCAGTTACGGACACTGACAAATAGAGGGGGTTTAATCATTTCAGTTTTTGTACTCCTGGAACATATCACCAAAATTCTGGTACAGCCAACATTGATATAAAAACAAGTGAAATTTCCTTTTGGGTTTCCATTTATTTCAATAGTTCTGTCCAAGTTCTTCTATTTAAAAAACAATATTTTCTGCTTGGCAAACTGCATATGTATGTACCTTTGGCTCAAGAATAAATGTCAAGCTGTCAAAAAAATTTTCAACTTTGTGAAGTTACCCATTTTTCTTTTTTTGCAAGTTAGTGCCAAATGCTCGTCAGCAGCAGCTGAGACCAATTTTTACATTCTCTGGTATGAAAAAGCTGTGGCTAACAGCCACACAAGCCACCAACCCATACATCAAACTATACATACGTGTACAAGGAGTGTCTTTTTTATCAGCAGGACTTCTGTAAAAGCCTTCGTCACAAGTACATTCAACAGACTGTGGAACATTGGTATAACTATGGTCAGGACATCGGTAACATTGATAGTTCCCTGCTGACATCTTATAGTATCCTACTTTACATGCTGAAATTTAAAAAAAATCAAATTCCAACTAATGCTAAAAATGCCTTAGGTTTATCAATTAAACATTCTGTGGTCTTTCTCAAGACAGTTGCTCTTTCAAGACATTTATTTTATATCAATATGTATTGTGGAGACTTTTTTTAGTCTTCCTTAAGAGGTTGGTCTTTGATGAGAGTAGTCTCTTTATGTAGGTTTTACTTTATTGCACATCAAGTTTCTGCAACTTAAGCCGTCTTTCCAATCTCTTCCTCCGCTGTAAGCTGTAATTATACCTTTATCACACAAACATTGATTTCAATTTCACTTGTGTAATTGAAATGTTTCAATATTCAGTTTAGAATTCCAGTCACATTGCATTTGCACAGTTGCACTGATCATGTTAAATAGACAATACCATAAATCATGTTATTTTCGTATCGGATTTTGTTCACAATTTTGTTGTCAAATACACAAGTACTATTTTGGCTGAGTTAATAATTTGTGATTCAGTATTATTTCGTATAGAGTAATATAAGCAACAGAATTTATGGGTAGCGTAAATTTCACAATAAAATATCAACCACAAACATAGCCAAAATTAGACAGATGTGAAAATTTTCCAATATACGGTATGTAAATGTTCACTATGTACAAAATTTAATTTAGAATTAAAATGGTCAAACGCTTTACACCCAGTTTAAGGTAGAAGACCTGAGTTGTGGGAGATAACTCTTGAAATCAGTCATATGTTTAAAATATTCTATTGCATCAAA
>JARWCS010182084.1:0-14118 GCA_034783895.1 Geukensia demissa | reverse complement strand
CGTGACAAGTCTTTGAATTCGTGAAGCGAAGCATGCGGGGTCTGAAAATCAGCCAATCATCAGCCGAGAAATAACAAGCCTCTAGAGATTAGAAAAACATTTCCAACACCAGTCGAGGAGTGTGAAAATTACAAAAGAATTAGAGAAACATCGATCCACCATATTTGGTCTAATGTTACACCAAGACATTGACTTAACATTTTCAGGGTCCAGTGACCTAAGTTTTTATGATAAGGTCTTTTTTTAAAATAACCAGGTATGATAGTTCATCAATATTTGGTGTGCTTATTGATATCAGTCTGTCATATGTCATGTGTCCTTGACCTCATTTTATGGTCTAGAAGCTATTACCAATTTATTGCGTTTCAGTCAGTTTGTCATATGTCATAAGTGTCCTGGAAGTTACCTGCCCAAGGTAGGTGGTTCTGTCTGGGCACTCCAGCTTTCTCCAGCAGTAAACTGACCGCTGCAAAATGACTGAAATATTGTATTAAACCCCAAACAAACAAACAAACAAGTGTCTAGGAAGTATTTCTGGAAAATTGAAAAACTTTTTATTCAACTAAGTTAGGGTAAATTTTCAACAAATAATAGGTTTATATGCTCGCCATAGTGTTGAAAATAGTTTTAAAACAGGAAGCCAACATAATTAAATGTTTCCTCAGCTTGTGAAATTATTCATCAACATCTTATAACAGTTAAACATTATGGTGAATTCATTTGGCATATATTAAGCTTTTACATAATTTTGTTGCCTTGTTGTATACTTAATTTTGTAGTCTTTTTAGTCTTAAGATGCAAGAGTGATAGGGAGTTAATTATAATTGTAAGATAATTAGTATACCAGGTATAAAGTGTAATGACCTGATGTAAGTGTTTTATAATTAGCTGACTTCTGTTAAATTAATATTCAAGTTAATATTGGCATTGACTTATCTCCCTTTAAAAAGTGGGGTCACTTAAGCTTTAAAGAAATTTGAATGTATCTAAAAATAACAAAAAAATCATTATAATTAAGAGTTGGACAATTCTGTTGCTTCATTTCTGCAGGAAATATAGTTTTTGACATTAGAAGCTAACCTTTGATGCAGGGGTTCATTGATCTTTGAAATATTTATAGTGTTGAAATGATTTTATACAACATTATGGGAATACTGATTAGATCATTATCAGTCTTAATAATTCACATTAATTACTATATTATTAAAGAAATATTGATAAAATTGATTATATTACCTTAAATCATAATTTGATCACATTCTATTGATCATTTTACTGTATATACTAGATAAATAACTATAATGAAGATTACCAGGAAGGCCAAATAAAAACTGGATATGTGGTAGGATATTTTTTGTTTGTGCCCTATCTGCTAACAAATAGTATTACCCTGGACCATTGGTACAGGTATGCTGGGTTAAGTTTTGTATTTTGTGCCCATTTGTACAGAAGTAATACTAGATATGTGATAGAAAATTGTGTTACCATTGACTACCTATACAATTATATTCTGAAGAAGTATATATGATATAGCTATTTCATTAGTGTGTTCATATTGTAGACCAGTCCAGTGTTGTAGTATTAGCTTGCTCATTTGAGTGTGGATGGTCATGGTTTGATTCCTGGTCGGTAAAACTAAAGACATTATATTTGGTATTTGCTTCTTCTCCACTTAGCAAGCAGCATTTAGGAGTAAGAGCAAAAACTGGCCAGCCCAGAGTCAGAATAATGTGTCTGGGTAAACTGGCATATCTTCCTCTGGACTGTTGCTTTTGTGAGCTTGCATGCATGTAAAAAATCTGGCTCAGCGTGTTGGTCTAGTATAAAGCAGGGTTCATTCTCCATCACTCATTAATATTGATGTTCTTGTCCTGAATATGCATGAAATATTTGCAGCTGGATGTTAAGCAACAGTCAAACAATCATTTGAATAGTAATAGCAAGTTACACCACAGTTATTTCACCATGAGTGACCTTAATTTTATGTTTCAGCAACTTTTGTTTTGCATTGAGCACAATTTCTCAGAAAGTATAATTTGATGATGCTATAAAACTTCCTCAGTATATTATCAGTTATCTAGGTATTTACCTGTAGGCATTGAGATTGTACCACCCTGAAGCACATCTGTGCACCCTGAGGCATAGCCCCAGCATGGCCTTACGATGACATTTTTTCTCTGTAATATCATTTCAGAATATGAAAAAAGCAATGATTTTTAGTTTTTATAGTAACAATAAGTGAATTGATCAAATGGTTAATAAGGCCAAATATGCAGAAGTTTAGTAGGATATCAGTTTCTTTGTTTTACTTGAAAAGGTGCCTCTAAAAACAACAATACATGTCTATATAGATAAGAACCCATGAAGTATGATGTTCACTACGTGGATAGAAATTTTGACGTCAAAACAACTTTGGATCTCTTTTACAATAAAAAAATGTATTTAAGAGCCAAATGTATCGAGGATATGCTGTGTAATTCAAAATCCTAAGGTTACCCCCTCTTTCTTCATAGTTGAAATAATTACCCATGTTTGTAGAGATTGAAATATATGAGTCTGATTACAGTCTATTGGAAGTTGTTTGTTGTGTTTAAAACTGAGTTTAAAAATAATTTCTACAAAACATTTCATGTATTTACACAGTTTTTCAAATCAATAGCAAAAATGATATAGAAACCACAAATAATAATAGGAAAGCTTATCTTAAACTGTGAATAATTGATATATAGTTGAAATGTTTACATTATAACACAGGTAACAGACAATTTCATCAGTTTATATTTTATAGAATCCTGGGAGATTTTGTTAGTAACATTTATCTTTTAGTTACATTATTGTATCTATTACCTATGTTGGTTGCCATCAGCTACAGACGGTTGTGTATGCTGTTGTAAATGTTCGATATCATTTGTTGAGTTGAACCTTTTGGTCTGTTTTCCAGGTAATTGTGCAAAGTGAAAATACCTCACATATAATAGTGAAATTTTCTGTCAGTTCAATCTTGCAGAAAAGTACATAATTAAAATTTTAAATGATTGAAAACCACTTAATTGTATTGTTTGATATAAGTGATGGTGTAAATTATTTTGAGAAACCTGTCCGCTTTTGACTGTGTTTTACTTATAAAGTAACAACCTTGGAGTTGGAATGAAATGTTGACGGACTAGAAGCCAAAAACTGGGATATAAGATTGCATCAAGTAAATTTATCCGCTTTGGTAATCAGAAAATTTGTATCAATTAAATCAAATATGCAACTTACAACAAAGTTACATCAATTTAATTAAATCTGCTTGATTGATTTCTGCTGTAGAATAAATATTCTCACCTTTCAGGAAAACTTTTTATGGAAATGATTTTTTTTTACAATTAAGATGTTCACACAGTATTGGACTGTATTAATTAGTCCTTGTTTTTTCCGCATGACTTTGTATTAAATCCTTTAGAATAGACAGCCGATCATTATGAAGTATATTATGAAGGTGGAATATTAATTTACACCAACTTAATCAATAACTTTCCAAATCTAAACTTGTGAAATGAATTTACAAATTTAGTTATCTGACAAAAATGTGCAAGAAAGACACAGGAATCATGTGACTGACAGGAACCATTGGAATCAATTACTATTAGTTTACAATCTTGTTATACCGACTGATTGATTTTTATTGGACCTGAGGTGAAGCTGCTCATCTTAGAGCTCACTGTTTTAACACTGGGGTTAATTTATATTCAAATCATTACTGATTCTGTTAAATTTTATCAATATGTTGTAATAAGCAATTGACAGATATTGATTTTGAAGAAGGGAAACGGAATAAGATTCAAGAAACATTAAGGATATGATCAAAAATGGATTAAATTCATTGGAAGTTGTTAAAATATTTATTTATTAGCTTGCAGTGTTTTATTTGAAACATGTCCAACAGGTCTAGAACCTCTTTCCTAGACATGGTAAGTTATTATTTGATAATGTACTTCAAATTTAAACAGAATTAAAAAATGTGTCTGGCTATTTTTAACTTTTTTTATTTTTTCATCCCCACATGGCCTTGTAGATATCCCTGCATGATATTTTATTTAATTTTTAAAAAATGTTCATTTATTTTACAGAAATTTCTTCTGGGGGAAACTGGCAAATGATTAAAATTGGCTGACACTGACCCACATTTCAGTATCTAACTTATCCTGCAGTCACACAGACATAAAATGTGAATTGAATGTGCAATTGAAGATGAATTTACATTTATGTACATATGTTCACATGTACTGCAAAGCGAATTCAATTCAAACTGTACACATGTAAATGTTAACCATAGGCTCAATGTGCATTGGATAATGCTAATTATCTTTTACAGCTTCCGTTATGTAATGGGCTCTGGTTCATTGTTTATGGCTATTATGGGACCTGTAGTAGTTTAATTTCAGCTGTCATTTAGGGGATGGCTGTCGCCCTATCTCCTTTTTTATATAATTGATTGGAATTATATGTGTAAACGAGGCAATATGTATGCGTTATGCAACTCAATGTTGAAATTCATTTGACAGACATGTGCTACATCTTTTAAAGGCTTAAAAAAGGGCCATTTCTACAGAACTCAGCCATGAACATACTGATCTGGAAATCAAAAACCTAATTTCTGAAAGTAGTTCCAAAGAATATGATATATATAAAAATTGAGCAATTTATCCATTTTTATGCCCCATACCATTAGGTGACAGGAGCATTAAGTTTAACCTTTGTAAGTATAACCTTATGTCTGTCAATTGTTTTTTTAATTCTCTGTTTGTGTATGTGGGATTGATTTGAAATTCAATCTGAAGCATTATCAGGGTGAATTGTTCTATGATTCCCCTTTTCAGTTTATGTGAATTGTTCCCTGACTCCCCTTTTCAGTTTATGTGAATTGTTCCCTGACTCCCCTTTTCAGACTTATGTCTTCTTTCTGTTTGGCAGAGCAGGGGCAGCCAATAATTGTCCCATGGACATTTTTTCTCTATAAGTCATTCATTTGCATAAATGTAATAAGCCACCTGAGTATTTGAATGTTGATATCGATAGCATATAACATGGCCAGGTTTTCATCATAGAAAAACTTACTTAAGTTGTTGAATAACTGTGGCTATGGAAATTTATTGAAAAGAACCTCAAATTTAACTATTGTTTACTTCACACCTATAATTATGGCAATTAGAATTTACTTTTCAAAAAATCTTCACATGAATAATTATAGCTTGTCTAAAACAATTAGAATTTACTATTTTAAAAATCTAAAAGTTGAATTAGTTGACTTAATATAATATATATTGAGGCTTGAGATTTGTTTAACAGCAGCTGATAATAGAAAATGAAATTGTTTTGGCCTAATATGAACAAATATTGCAGTCAGAATATAGCTATGTTTACCACACAAAGGCAGTAATTCAGTAGGTGACAGTTAGATCCCAGGATAGAATTGATCGGGTAGATTTAGTAGATGAAGCATTGTTCTGATCAAATTTTATATTGTTGTCAGCAGCTTACTATTTGTTATGTCATTCCCTTGAGGTTTACATAATTTTTTCTGTAAATGTTAAATTTCTAACTGTGGATTTAGTTGTCAGTTGTTATTTTGTTCACTCAAGGTCTTGGAATGTATTTATTGCCCAAACATTGATACTGTATCCATACTTCAATAGCTACCATATTCCTTGGAATGTATTTATTGCCCAAACATTGATACTGTATCCATACTTCAGTAGCTACCATATTCCTTGTATTAAGTGCCCAGGACACTTAAATAATTAAACCATTGGATGCTTATTACAATTGGCAAATCCAGAAGTCTTTCAAGTACAGTTCAAAGTATTTTTTTTGTATTTGTAGCTAAGAATCGCACGAAATCAAATCTAATTCTCCTCCATTTCATTAAATGTCTCTCAATATAAAATTGTTGTTTTCTCAAAGAATTTTCTGTTCTTAGATCTTGCAATACTGGGAGTTTGTAGAGCCTCTATAGGATTTCAGTCAAAATTAAGGTGAGGGTCACTTAATACAAGAAATATGGTAATCCTGGTTTTTAGACTGGACAATTTCTTTTTACCAATTTTGAAATGACATCTTCAATCAGTTGTTTCCATTTCAGATTTTTTATAATTAAATCAAACTGCACAAATGTGACTTATTACTTCTCTTCATTAGGAGACAAAAATAGATTTATCTGATCTGCTAAAATCTAAATGTCTAGATACTGTGTAAAAGAGTTGATTATATTGCCTAGTTGTTTGTCTTTTGTAACCTGAAATTGATGTCCTGTTATTGGGCTCAAGACTACAAGATGTCCTGGAATTATTTCAGCGGCAATGTCGTGATTATATTTAGAGAACAAATTGTGTAACCACAAATAATAATTCTGTCTTTTTTTCCACAACAAATTGATATCTATTTAGTCAGAGAAGTGACCATCTTCCATTTTTGATTAACAACCTGGTATACCTAATTTGTCAAAATATTACCAATTACACGGAAAAGGAGTAGACTTTGTCATACATGAAATATTTATAAAGCAGTACAAACTGTATAATATTGTCATAAAGATTAATATTATGATGTAAAATAAAATTATTCCTGTTTTATTATTTGATCTGTTGCCTATGTACCATTATAATTGAATTTCCTATTTTGTCACTTATGGATGTAAGGAAACATCAGCCACCAATTCTACTGGTAAAGGGTGTCAATGAGTCTTTTAAGCTCGCTCACCTGGCCACAGGTCATGTGGGCTTTTGTCATAACTTCACGTCGGTTGAATGTTGTCCATCAGTTTCTAACTTCACATTTTCATCTTCTTTAAAACCAAATGGAACCAAATTTGACAGGAAGCCTTTATTGATAGTCCTTTACAGAAACATTCTGTCCTGATGGAACAAATCATGGCCACTATGGATAATTCTTGTTCTGATTGGCTGATTTATAAAAGCATCTTTTCCTCTGAAACCACAGGGCCAAATGTAACAATATTTTACAGAAAGCTTCTATGAAAGGCTTTTACAAAGTTTGCTTATTTTGTCCTGATTGATAAAAAACATGGAATAAAAAAACATGGCAGCCATGGTCAAATCTTGTTTCTGATTAGCTGAAACACAAGACCAAGTCAAATCAAACGTGATAGGAAGCATCAATGGAAGCTGCTTTACTTGGTTTCCTTGTTTTACCTGATTGGACTAAAAACACTGCCACATGCCATTCTTGTTTGAATACCGTTAAGCATTGTTTCTTTTATGGATGTAGTACTACCTCCCTTAAAAGTGATTACCTTGTAAATTACTGCAGAAATTATTTCCTTTAATATATACATTCTAGATTTTCATTGTTTTGTATCTTTTATGAATTTCATCAGAATTTGTGATAAAATTGTAGGTTTTGCAGTTTATTGTGATTTTATAACATTGTTAATAACATTTTGATGTTTATTGATAAGGTCTTAAAGTTAATCAATGCAATGTGTAGTGTAAGGTATTTAGTTAATCACATTGAACCCTGAAGGAATTAAAGATCAAGCATAGATGAAGAGGGTGAGGAATTCTTTGTGAGCATATCCTCACAGTATTTCTAGTTTTAACCAGGTGAGTGATACATAATACAAGTTGACCAATGGTGAATTTTAATGCAGAAATTTTTATGTGGAAATTTACTGCATTTATTAAAATACTAAAGCACTGAAATACTAAAAGGCCTCGAAAAGTATTGCACTTTGTAGTTGTTCCTTCTGTCAGATTTGGCTTCTCATTTGTTTTGATTTGAGTGCAATATTTGGATCTTGGACTTCCTATGTTTTGGTTCTACTGCTACTGATGAGAGGTTACTCCCTGAAGTGTACAAATAGTCTACAAAAATTACCCATATTATTCAACATTGGTAATTTTGTATTTTGATATGTTACTTCATTATATGTAACCTTTCATCATTACCATAAAACCAAAACATAGGAAGTCCAAGAACCAAACATTACATAGTAAAAGAAGTGCTCATATCCAACAAAATTGAAATAGGATGTCAGATCCAATGGTAGGAACAACTACTTACTGCAATATTTTTAGAAACCATATTTTCAGTGCTTTACAATTTAAACAAATGCAGCAAATTTCTGTGAGACATTGTTGATAAAATTTCATGTCTGACAATTTGACAACTAGGCTGGTGAATACACTCAGGAACCTCTGGTTCTCCAGCAAAAATTACAAAGAATAACTAAAAAGGTAGCATGGGCACTATTAAACTTTCCCAGGAAATAGTCTTTTGTGACACATTAGACTAACTTACTGTGTACTAGTTGCACTGGACACCTATAAATTAAATGATGTTAAAAAATAGCATTTATCAAGTCAGAGGTTTTTTGGTTCAGAAAACAGAGAGTGCATTCAAGACTACCAAAATATTTATAAATTTCTGGTAGAATGTCAAGATACCTAAAAAACTAAAAATTAAGATTTGTCTGATGTATTTGTCTGAAAAAGGCACTTTATATATAAATTTTCATTTTTTGAAAAATTGGTAAAAATCAAGCTGTTTTTTTCAAGAACTGTCTTGTTTGGATGACAAGCCAATATTTCTCTTTTTAGTACCATATATGTTCTCTTATCAAAAGTTCATCCAACTACTCATTTTTTCTGGTGTTTAAAGGGTATAAAAAAGATTAAATATTTATATGACTTTTAGCCAATTTCTTTCATGTTTATTGTAAAACAACTTATAATAGAAATTTTCACTTTACTATTTACTGATTTACTATCATGGTCATGTTTTTATTTTTCAAAGTGAAAGCTGTGCCTATTTAAGGCATTAGGACAGTTATCACTACATGCTCATTAAGATGATTTTTCTGTCAACTCTTGACATTGGCAGATATTGGTATACAGTGGAAATATTGCCGCCCTATAAATTAGATAATTCATGGGGTTCTCTTTGCTTAAAACATAATTATATGTGAAAGAAATAAAGGTAATAAGACATCTATCATTTGATTGTAGGTGTGAGGACTGAGATTTTTGTCTCGAGCATATCTTTTTTTATTTGTATTGCAGTCAAGAAAATTTTTCTTTTGCAGTTTAAAAAAAGGAAGTTTTTTTAGCCAAATTATTTTTGAAAGGGTAAAAATATTTGGTCCAGATTTTTTAAGGTCCACAGAATATTTTTCTGCCAAATTCAAAGACAGTGGTAGCTGAGAATTTAAAAAAAATAAAATCCCTGTCAGAAAGTAAAATGAGTTTTGACTTGGATGTTAAGATACAGATAATACATGTCACTGAAGTTTTTAATATGTTTTGGATAACTTATAATATTTTGATGATTTTCTGCAACAGTAAATGTCAAAATTTTTGTCTCACAACAAAAATGCCCACAATAAATTAATTTGGAAAGGGAGACAACTTGGAAATTGTCATGTTTATTTATGACATATCTGCACTTACATCGAAATTTTCATATCATGATTATTTGGTATACATATAAGAACTTCCTAAGATAATTCTCTTTTCCAATTTTTTTCATATGAACATGTTTAAAGAAAAGATTTGCAAATATTCTGTCTTTAATTGTTGAGCACAATTGCATAATTGACACACAACCTGTAATCCTTTCCTCCGGTCATTCTGTGATTTAACAGTAATATTGACCATGTAAAGTGATGGTTAATGGGTATTAATGTCCATCAGCTGGTAGTGGCATATTGACTGCAGTGATCGACTGGGAGAAGTCTAATGGCTTTCTACAGAACAATGTGTTAAGTGCAGACTTTTATGTAATGGTTAATAGCTGTAGGTCAGTGCTGAGGTTAAAGTAACATTACTGGTATTGAGAAGTTTTTTTCATAAATGACTTTAAATTTTATTTATATGCTTTATTTATATAGCTGTTTACATTCTCCTAGATTTTGATAAATGGATGTAGTTTTCGTTGATTTGAAAGTAATTGTTGTGTAAAGTGGGGTAGGTCAGATGTTTGGGTTTAAGGACAAAATCAGAGACTATAATGGTTACATTTATTATAACAAGTCATCTAAACTGCCATATATTGATATTAGTACGTGATTTTTAAACGATTCCTTTACATGTTCTAGTACCAGTATTAGAAGTAGGAAAAGTTCAAAACATTTCAAAATGTGACTTTAATTATTGCAATATCCATCCTGTTGCAATCTAAAATTTATAGTATATAATTAAGCAGTGTATAATTGTGTATAATTATCTAATTATTCTATTGATACACACTAGATTCACCACTTAACAGATGATCTGTAATGAGGAATCTGGTAATTATATAAATGCCATATATACCAGTATATCTTATACCAAAGATATTTTGAGGTGGTCTGTAGTGAACTGACTTGGTGTATTTGAAGGTAACATTTATAGCCAATGTGGATTGGTAGTCTATGTGGGCCATAACTATAGTGTGATTTTACCAAATAGTCCTATCCTGGGGAAAGGGTCCATTTAATGGGCGGAAATATTGTTACTGTGCTTATACTTCAATACATTTTCCACTTTTTTTCTGAATTTGCCTCTACCAATTTGAAAAAAAAAACCTTTTCAGTCCCAACATTTAAATTTTTGCTTTGCAGATAAACAGTCAAAAACACTACCTAAAAAAAGTAATTTTGATATATCATAAAATAAATTAAGCAAGTTTCAATTTTCATTTCTAGACAAATTCTGAAGTTCAGTAACATTTATTAAACAATTTTTCAAAATAATTCAACATTTTTTGCAAAAATGTTGAATTCTATTGTTTAAGGTTAAGAAAATATAATTTGGCTGCTGGAAAAAATCTGAGCATAGAGAATTGATGAGACTGATTTTGCTCAGGTTTTTCCCCAGACAAATATTAAGAGTTTTAGGACTATTAAACCTTTCATGACCTCTTTCCATATATAGTATAAATCCTTACTGATAAACGCTTACAGAGTCCATTTGTTGTTATAATGAAGAAAAAAAAAATGAAAAGATTGAAGGTATGTTGAATTCTGATGAAACTGAAAGAAAAACAGGTATTAGAGAATTAACACAGTAGCAATTATTCTCCCATATATTCCAAAAACCTTTAATGCAGAAACAGCTGCAGTAAATAAAACTTATTTTGTTATTGTTTACACAGATTTTTGTTTTTCTAAATGATTTGATCAACTATAAAGTTTTGATGTAAACTTCCTCTACATGACATCATTTTTAAAACTTTTTTTATGGTTATAAAATTATTTAAAAATCATTGAAATGATGTCAGGGCCTGGTTGGCTGAGTGGTCTAGGTAGTTGATTTAAACTTACCTTGTACAGATCACTGTATCTTATCATTTATACGATGTGCATTCCCACCCGAGTTTGTACAATACAAAAATGGGCTGCATTTAATTTCCGATAAGGTTTGTCAGTTACCTGCCCAAGGTCAGTGGTTCTTTCTGGGTACTCCAGCTTCCTCAACCAGTAAAACTGACCACCGCGATATGACTGAAATATTGTTGAAAGTGGCGTTAAACCCTAATCTAACAAACACAAATTTGAAATTTTGTCTACAGCTCTGTTCTTGACATGAGACCATATTGCACCTTACAGTTATAAATATACACATGGGAATTTATATGACCAAAATCATGACCTAATGTTGTTTAGTTTAAGCAGAAAGGAAAAACAGTCATTTATATTCTCTAAGTCAAGTATTTATTCAAGTATTTGAAGCACACTAACTTTTGGTTTTCTGCTTATGAGTACTGTATATAAACCATTGCCATTAGATGAATTCTGGCCGACTTTCCTTGTAATGGTACAAAATTTATGAAATTGTTTTTCTGTGGAATTACTCATTTGGAAACCATTTTATATTAGATCATAGTTATTACAAGAAAAACATCTTAGGAAATAGAGTAAATTTAAAGAGCAATGAATGATAGTTTTAGACGTAGGAAATTACAATGTTCACTCTTCATTTGCTATACTACAAGAGAAGTTGATTTATAGCAAGATATATGCCTAGGTTCTCTAAAGATATGTACAAAACTTCATCAGCTTTTGATTCTGAGGAAATTAGAAAGTTGGATATTAATTTAAAGACATTAATGTTAGTGATTTATTACAAAATTTGTCTGTTTGCATAATTCATTTCAGTTATTTTTAGACATTATGCCTTAGTGTTTGCAATGAATTTGAATATTTTCCCAAAAATGTCTGACGTTACACAAATTAATTTGTTTGAATTAAAGTAAAACATACAATATGTATAAAGCTTCAATGTGATTCTGTAAAAGGAATTAGAAGATACCAAAGGGGCAGACAGAAATTGTTAAGTCAGAAAACAGACAAGACCATGGCCAACAAAATGAAACGAAAGACAAATATAGAACACACAACACTTCACTGAAAACTAAAGCTGGATTAACATGAATGCTTCAAAAACCAGGGTAAGTTCAGGTGCTAACACAGGTTTCAACTTTTAGCATTGATCCACTGAAATTATGTTTGGGCCAGTCAAATATTCTGGTCTTTCCAAGCAAAGAATTATTACGGCACAAAGATTGATACCATATCCACATTGCAATATATACAATAAAAAAACACCTTTGATCTGTTTTCTTTTCAAGTCTCACAATTAGTTGCTGGGATATTTGAATTTAAGCCTTTCAGAAAATTAACCTTTAAAAAAAAAGAGATGTGGCATGATTGTCCATGAGACAGCCACCCACCAAATAACAGTCAAAATTATACTTCTACATGTACAGGTCCCATTATGCTCTTCAATAATGAACAGGAGTCCATACCATAATGAAAGCAGTAAATACCCCCAAAATATAATGTGAAACTATACATAAAACATGACAATCAACCTAATGGATAAACCTTAGCAGCTTAGATTTTAATATTCGGCTGTTTTTATCAAAGAGCTGCAGTTCAAAGAGTTTGTTGTTTACCTCCTATTAGATAAATACACTGGTTAACATAACTACATAAACATGAACTCCATAGTATAGTTTGCACTGGAAGTTAATTGTATCCAGCCAGAAAGAATGTTGAGAGAGTTGTGATTCCACATTGCCCAGCGGTATGATTTTAAGAATGCTAAAATTTACCTGCTGAGAAATTAGACAAGATCCCTAAAACCTTTTGTGAAAGATTTGTTTCACACAGAAATGTAATTTTTGTATGAAAAAAAACAATATAAGAATATATGCTGGAAACACAGTTAGCCAATCTTCATTTACAACAATTTATTTTTTCACAATCTATTATTACCAAGAATTTTTCTTTCTTCGGCTAGGCCTCGCTTATAAGTCGGACCCCTTCCACGGAAAGACTTTTCAGCTCCCAAATTACCGACTTTTATGCGAGTATATACGGTATATTATCTGCGTACAAATTGCTGGACAAACCTTCATCAGGTATACTAAGGGCCAAAACTTTGACAGTCCAAACTATAATTGAATTTATAAAAGCTTCAAATATGGTGACAATGCTAATTATAATAATTGTGTGCCAAAATGAACAAAGTTGAGTACAGCTCCTTTGAACTGTGTTTGTAATACTATCATACAACAAAGAATATAGACCACTTATTTCATAAACAAAGACAAAAGAGCACCTCAAACATGGAGAAACATTATACTGCCTCCACACGTACCAAACTAACAAAAGGCTCTCTATCAAATTATAAAAAAGATTCAAGTAATTAAGGAATTGGGAGTTTTCCCAGTCAGTTTTAGGGGAGTGGTCATATTTCACCTGCCTTTTGTCTGGTTCTCTCTGACCAATGCAATAAAATAGACTGCTGTGATTGTAGCTGGTATTGTTATAATCATCTTTCTAAGAATTTAGTAGAAGTATCATTAACACGAGGACATGTGACCATCAATTCTTTACTGAACTTTCCCTTTTCAACTACAAGACGGTTTAGTCAAAGGAATTTGAAGATACCAAAGGGGCAAACAGAAATCGTTAAGTTGGAAGACAGACAAGACCATGGCCAACAAAATGAAACAAAAGACAAACATAGAACATACAACACTACACTGAAAACTAAAGTAACACAAACCCTACAAAAACCAGGGTGAGTTCAGGTGCTCCGGAAGGGTAAGCAACTCCTGCTCCACTAGTGG